>CAUYSK010011007.1:0-23385 GCA_963575035.1 Avahi laniger
AGGGCCACACAGCTTGCAAAGACGGTTTCCTATAACTGAGGGCTTTTGCATACCTGTGGCCTTGAACATTTTATGGTGAATGAGCCTATTTTCTCTTACCTTTATAGATCCTGTACCTTACCTATCATCATGTAGATAACACCCTTTGAGTGAGTTCTCCACCAGTGGAAGAGTCATGGCCTGTCAGGCCTGCCTTCTGCGCAGGGCAGAGAGAGACTCAGGCCTTCCAAGTTCATCCTGGCCTCACTCTCCCATCTGAGCTAACCACTGGGAGGGGCTTCTTCTTAAAAATGGAGGATTGCTTGAACTCAGGAGTTCGGAACCAGCCTGAGCAAGAGCAAGACCCCGTCTCTACTATAAATAGAAAGAAATTAGTCAAACAACTAAAAATAGAAAAAATTAGCCCGGCACGGTGACAAGTGCCAGTAGTCTCAGCTACTAAGGAGACTGAGGCAGGAGGATCACTTGAGCCCAGGAGTCTGAGGTTGCTGTCAGCTAGGCTGATGCCACGGCACTCTAGCCCAGGCAAGGGAATGAGACTCTCTCTCTCTCAAAAAAAAAAAAAAATGATAATTTTCTCAGGCCACAGGCCATTCTATGCTATCATCCAGTATGTATCTAGTACCAATCTAGTATGTATTGGTCACCAATAAAGCAAATTACTCCCTTGAAGAAAATTTCAGCAGCTAAAGATGCTTAGAGCTAGGCTCAGCCCTTGTCACAGTCTCAGATGATCCCTCTTTCATGCCTTGATACTGTCATCAGTATTTGGAGGCAGTGTAGCAAAACGGTTAGGTGCTCAGGCTTTGGCATCAGAAAGAAAGCTATGTGACCTCAAGTCAATGGCTTAATATCTCTGGATCCCATAAAACGAGAGTGTTATCGTCAAACAATCTCTAAAGTCCTTTGTGGTACTAAAAATCTGTGATTCAGTGCTAACAATGGTTTGCAGGCAACTCTGGACATGGGTAGGTACAGTAAACAGTATGTTTATTTTGATGTTAGGAAAATTTGCCTTTGTTTTTCAAATTGTGCTCATCTTTACTCAAGGACTTTTAGTTAGGCCTATCTGACTGGTTTTTCCCTTCCATCATTCATAGTGTCTACTGGCTCCTTTTGCTTTTCTCTCAAAGCAAATGAAGCTATTTAGACTTGCCCTTAAGTGCAAAAACTAGATCCTCAAAACAAAAGTACTAAGAACTATTAAGAAGGAATTGTGAAAACCAACCCAGATTAATAGATGTAATTTAACTAAGCTAGTTGGTCCATTTTGAAAATTCTCTGGGAACCAGAGCTCCAAAAGTGCAGGCAGAACCAGTTAGAACAGGGTCAGGTCCCTGTTCTAACTGCTACCTGAAAAGTTAACCTCTCCCAAGAAGGTAGGAGTGACACAATGTCATATTAAACAAACAAATGAACCCCAAACTCGAAGGGGAAGATAAATGAAATAGGATTGAGACAATGTAAATCATGGTTAACGCTGGTGATAGACGATGGATTTGTGGAGTCATTATTCTATTCTCTTTACTTATGTGCATATATTTTAAATTTTCCAATATGAAAAGTTAAAAATGGATCACAAACTTAAATGTAAAATGTAAAACTATAAAACTCTTAGAAGATATCATAGGAGAAAATCTAGATGACCTTGGGCTTAGCCATGACTTTTCAGATAATGACACTAAAGGCACGATGAAAGAAATAATTGATAAGCTGGACATCATTAAAATTAAAAATTTCCGTTCTGCAAAAGGCACCATCAAGAGAATGAAAAGACAAGATATAGACTGGGAGAAAATATTTGCAAAAGACATATCTGATAAAGGACTGTTATCTAAAATATACAAAGAACTCTTAAAACTCAACAATAAGAAATGGAACAATCTGATTTTTAAAAACGGGCCACAAACTTTAACAGACACGTCTATCCAAAGAAGATATACAGATGGCAAACATGCATATGAAAGCTGCTCCATGTCATATGTCACCAGGGAAATGCAAATTAACACAACAATGAGATACCTATTAGCATAGCCAAAAACCACCGACCACACCACATGCCGCTGGGGAGGATATGGAGCAGCCAGAACTCTCGTTCGTTGCTGTTGGGAATGCAAAATGGTACAGCAACTTTAGAAGACAACTTGGCCATTTTTCCATAAAACAAAACATACTCTTACTGTATGATCCAGCAATCATATTCCTTGGTATTGACCCAAATGAGTTAAAAACTTATGTCCACAAAAAAACCTGCACACAGATGTTTATAGAAGCTTTATTCGTAATTTCCCAAACTTGAAAGCAACCAAGATGTCCTTCAGGAGGTGAATGGATAAACTCTGATACATCCAGACAATGGAATATTATTCAGCACTAAAAGGAAATGAGCTATCAGGACATGAAGAGACATGGAGGAAACTTAAATGCATATTACCAAAGTGAAAGAAGCCAATCTGAAAAGGCTACATACTTTATAATTCCAACTATATGATATCCTGTAAAAGGCAAGACTATGGAGACAGTAAGAAGACCAGTGGTCGCCAGGGATTAGGGAGAGGGAGGGATGAACAGGTGGGACACAGGGGGTTCCTGGGGCAGTGAAGCTACTCCGCATGGTACTATAATGGTGGTACATGTCACTATACATTTGTTCAAATCCACAGAATGTCCAACGTCAAGAGTGATCCGTCATGTAAAGTATGGACGTTGAATGATAATGATGTGTCAATGTAGGTTCACTGATTGTAACAAATGTGCTGCTCCCGTGGGGGCTGTTGATAGTGGGGGAGGCTGTGTGCAGGGGGGGCCAGGGGTGAATGGGAATCTCTCCACCTTGTGCTTAACTTTGCTGTGAACCTCAAACTGCTCTAAAAAATGAAGTCTTTTTTAAAAGTTTAAAAGATTCAGCCCTCAGCCCTGTAGCAGATCTCACTCAAGGACTATGTAACAGGCTGCAGAAGAAAGGGTGGAAGCCTATGGCATCGATCTGGCTGAAGCCCCTGAAAGCACTAATGAGAGAGGATGCTGGGTGTCCATCGTTCTTCCGTCGACTGCTTTGGGAATAGCAGAAGAGCCCCATAATGATTTTATGAACGTCAGAGTTCCTCCTTGGAGAAATGGAACCATTGCCATGTTGTATCTAAAGGTGGACCACAATCCTTGATGCAATCAATTAGACAAGGCCCAGGAAATCATTTTCTCCTGCTTCATGTAAATGTACTTGACCTCATCGTCCCCCACTGGGCAATAGTTTGTGTGCATGTGTGTGTGTGTGTTGTGGGTTTTTCCATGGATGTTTTTAATATGGACTCTGAAGGTTCACAGCAAAGCTGTGAAGACTCATTGTTGAATATTTCTTTAAGCACCTGTTTCCTTGAGTAGACTGTACGCTACTCATTTCTGTACCCCTTGACCTAACACAGGATCTGCTCTCTGCTAAGGGCAGAAAGAATGCTGGTTGAATGGGGTTAAAATGATACTAAAGAATGAGGTTTAGCACATGTGCCCAGAGGAAACCAAACCTCAAGGCAGCTATGTCAGCAAGAGCACACACTTAGGATTCAGATAGATTCAGGTTCAAACCCTGCTGCCCACTGGGAAGCCAGGTGGCACTGGGTCTGTGATTTCGTCTCTGTGTCTCAGTGATGGGGTGGGTACCTCTGCTGAGCTGCAGCACAGCACTGTGGTGTGGCCATGAGCCAGAATATAAAAGTGCTTGAGGAATAAAGTGACATTTAAATGCATTATATAATTGTAAACATTTGAGAGGATCAGTATAAGAATGGTGTGAATCTTCTAAATAATGTAGGCAATTTGTTTCAAAACAATAAATGTCCTAAGATTTTTTTTTTAACCAAAAGTCATAGCTGTTTAAGTCCAAAACCTCCAAATTGCATAAAAGTAAAGAATAAGTGATAATTTCTTCCCACTGCAATAGAAAGTGGAAAGGTTAGAATCTGCATTGGAAAAATGAACCAGAGAACAATCGTTAGGACTGCCCAGGGAAATCTGATGACAGAGGTTGAGTTTTGAAACCAGCATAAATTGCAAAAGTTATGGTGTATTTCCTCTCTCTTTTTTTTCTGGCTAAATGTGTACTTTTTTCAATGATCCTTCCGATACCAAGGGAAAGCTCTAAATGTCTATCCTTCTTGCCTAAGAGAGAAAAAATAAAGCAAAGTCAAGCTCCTATCCCATCCCTTTCCAGGATTTTTTTGGTCAACATAATCCCTCGCCAAGGAAAGAAATGATCTTTCAGCCCTCCAGATGAGGGTGAGCTTTCAAGTCCTTGCCCTAGTTTGTGCCCACCTGGAGGCTCCAAGACCTCCCTCGCACACATCAATCAACCATGGAAAAGACCAAGGCTGGTATACTGTGTACTGTTAATCATCACTGTGTGTGATGGGACCCCGGAGGGACTGAGCCCCTTGCTTTCTGCTACCATCCTTGAAATAAATGAGGGAGATCTGGGGTGATATTAGCCATGAAGCACAGTTGCTAAATGGGACCTCTTCATTGGACAAATATTAAAAGTGGGTGGCTGAGCTTACAGCTGTAACTTGTAGGTGGACCTTGGAAACAGCTTGATGTGTGTGGCCCAGCTCTGCTGTGTGCCCCAGGCTTTAGCCCTCTGCTTCAGGGATGGGCTCTCCCCCACCTTTCAGACCCATACTCTTGATGCTGGAAGAGAGCAGAGGAATCCTGACTCTGGCTGACAGCTCCAAGCCATTTGAAGAAAGGAACACGGGGATGTGAATGACCTTTTCCCATCTTTGCAGCCTCCCACCAGGCTTGTGAGCCCCCCACTTCGCAATCCAGGAAGTTCTGCAGACGTAGAAGCAAGTCCTAGCCCCGTCTCAGCCATTCCCGGGCAGTCAGGAAATCTCCACCGGAGCGAGCAGTAGGACCCTGTCTCAAGTTCTTCTCCTTCCGTGGTTTGCTGCTTATCACCTCTGTCCACAGCTGTGTACTTATCTGTGAATAGAAGATTCATTCATTTATTCACCCACTGATTGATCAAATCTCTACTGAGTGCTTTTTATGTTACAGGTATCAGGCCAGGCTCTGGGCGAACAGTAGTGAATGAAAAGTCTCTTTACCTTCAAGATCTTTCCAGGCCAGGAATTTTTGTGTGTGTTTTTACTGGTTTTTGTTTGGTTTGGTTTCAATCCTTTGTCTCGGTGCCCAGTGAGATGCCACTCGGCCTTCATGGTCTTTCCAGGCCAGGAATTTTGTTTGTTGGTTTGTTGATTTGTCTGTTTGCTTCAGTTCTTTGTTTCAGTGCCCAGGATGGTGGCTGATCTTCAGTGGCCAGGCAGCACATACCTGTAATTACCAATGAAATCGGCCAGTGCCACCCACTTGGAGCGATGGACCTGGGACAGATCATACCTTATGAGGCTGGTTTTCTGCCCCCTCACTTCTCTGAGAAGGTAACACCGAACCAAAATGAACATCGAGAAAACCTTAGGAAAGAGCCAGAAGGAAATGATCCAACAGGGCAACGTGCAGGCTGAGGTGCAGATGAGGGAACACCGGTGTCAGGGCAGGAAGGAGATCTTGGCAGATCAGCGGGCACGATGTTCATGGGGTGAATTCTAAACAGTTTTCTTGACATGAATATTAAAAACCTTTTAACAGGTTTTTAATTAGGAGCCCCCCTTCTCTTTCCTCATTGCCCTTTACCCCAAAGTCATCCTGGATACCTGACTTAAAAACATCACAAGGTACCCCAACACGCCAGTAAGTGAGCATCCCGTCTACCCACTTACCACGCTAAAAACCACCCTGAGGGAGGACCCATGAGCTGGAAGAAGCCAGAGGCCATCGTCTCGCTGTCCTCGGCAGCAGCACTGCTCCTCAGGCTAATCTTTGTCCTCCTGTTCCTCAGGGGACGGCTTGTGGCAGAAAGCCAGACCTGAGGATTAAAACACTATCATGGAATCCTACACGTCCCATTGGAGAAAGCCAGAGATGAGTGTCAGGACGGGGCAAGAGAACATCCACAAGGCAAGGAGGCCCAGATGTCTGCCTCATAGCTGAGGGCCCTTGAGTTCTGTCCCGACTTTGCTGTCTGGCACCACCATTCCCCTACCCTCACCCCATAAGGGATTCGTGAGGATCAAGGAAATAATAAATGTGAAAAGCATTTCCAAAGTTCCTGCCTTAATTTTTTTTAATCTGTAAAATGGGTATAGTGACAGCATCTACCTATAGGGCTATTGCAGAGCGTAAATATACATAAAGGGTTTAGAATAGTGACAGGGATGAAGTTAGCATGCGTATAAGATGTATATAAATGTTCACCATTGTAACAGACGTGTCTGGGCAGGGCGTAAATGGCAGAGTAAAGAGTTTCACTGGGGAGTTATTTAATGTCGATGCTATTTACAGAGGTGGTGGCAGGTTTTAGGAATCAGTAAGACATGGCGACATGACCAAGGACTAGCAATAGCCGCAGTCTGGAGCTGTGCAAGAGGTGAGGTGCGGATTGGGGGGACGAACATACTGACCTTTCCCTCCTCCCACCCTCTGATGTCCCCTCTATGTCTCCGGTGCCAAAACCAGACAAAAGCAGGAGGCAAGTAGGTCCAGGTGAAGCAGTCCGTGGGTCTGTCTCTGGGGGCACAGAGCTTGGGTCTGACAGAGGAGACCAGTAAGGATACCTAGCACAGCTATTCTTGGTAGTGAATTTGTTATTAGTATTACTATTAATATTAGCCAGTGCAAATTAACATCACTATTAACATTGGGTAACTCTAATAACAAGACCCATTTCTTGTTACAGATCTGAGTTTTGTTTTTAAAATAGCTTTATGTATTTTTTTTTTAGTGGGGTCTGACTTTCTGTTGGAGGGATTTGTTGATGGGGCTCTTTTCATTTGAGCAGCTGTTGTCGTCCGTGAGTTAAAGAGCAACCAGAGTCCAACGTGATTGCGATCTGGTCCTGATTTGGAATCCACAACTTGGAGCCCGTCTCCCATCCTTGGGAACTTCAATTTCCCTTACCAGTAAAAGGAAAGAAGAGTTCTAACTCTTCCAGCAGAGTTATGAGAGAGACTACCCTGCCAGAACTGTACAAATATGAGGAACTGGCAAATAAAAAATTCTAAAATATTTCTTAATAATATGCACAAGTTCTGACTTAACAAGCATGGCATATTGTGGCTACCCCGTTAAAAAAAAAAATCCGCTGATCATTTTTCACAACTTATTTATTCTTGGTGCCTATTTCCCTTCCAAGGAAAGAAAGGGGATAAAAGAACTTTAACATCTTTTTTTCTTTACCGAGTGCTTTTTACATTATTCCTGAAATTCATTTCTACATGCAGAATATATTTAGGAGTCTGCCTTCTGATTTAAAAAATATATCTAAATCACTTCCTATAGACTTTCAAAGCATTTTGTTCATCTAAATGTGTATATTTCTGCTCTAATTGAAATTCCTAAATAGTCACTTTCTGAACTGTCAAAATTGTAAAGCTGTTGATGGGTGCAGCTCTGGGGTTTCCATGGCAACTACTTTCATTGCCTAGGAGATGCTGGTCTGCTGATACTATCACTGAACTGGCTCAAATCTCAAAAACTTGGCGACGCCCAAAAATGCGCAGGCACGTCCTGAAAGTTTAACGGGCTTTTATTTTTAATGGCTGGCACCAACCTTGGTTCCATCAGGACTTGGGAAGAGGCAGCTCTGTTCTGAGGTTCTTCATTGTGTAGCGGATGAGAGATTTGACAAGCATGCTAATGCTACCAGATCCTATTTGGATGGTAACCTTTTATGTGAATAGCTCCCAAATCACATTACCATCACTCACTGCTGCTGGGACGGAAGTTGAGTTAGGGTGACAGAGTCTTAGCTCACTCGTGTGATGACAAGATGCTTCTGAATATAAGTTAAAATTGGAGTATACACTGTCTCACCACTCTCCCATTTTTTTGTTTGTTTCTTTTTTTCTTTCTGTCTCTGTTTGCTCTTTTTTTCCGTCTTTCCCTCTTTCTTTCTTGTCTGAAGAGACGGGGATCCTAGAAGCTGTAAACATCGTGGTTTGTTACACACTTTTGATGTCTGTTCAAATGTGGTGCTTCAGCCCTCAACGACCTCCAGTTAAACCATTTGTGGGAAAGTTACATTAAAAATAAATCATTTCATGATAAGCAGTTTTACTGGTGCACGTTCAGAAATTACCCAGGGAGAGTGAAATCATTTAGTTTGCCCTTTTTTCCTATCCACAGAACTCAAGTTTCTTCTAATTACATCCGGAGGATCATTTAAACAGGGTGGTCCATTTTAAAGCAGTCACATTTAAATCTACTTTGCATTAAATGAGCTTGCTTTTAGATGAGTTTGGCTAGCTCAAGAATACATCACAAAATGCAAATCTGATGATAAATAAAGCTTTGGCTACATCGTGGAAATGGAGAGCGTTTCAAAAAATGATGTTAGCACTGACTGCTAAGTGAAATGGCATTCCTTGAACACTCCTCGTATTTTAAACATTTAAATGTATGCTACTAAATCAAATATGTCCATTTAATATGTGGCAATTGGTAAGTCACACAAAATAGGAAGAGGAGGTGCAAGTTTTCCCTCACAAGTTAACACTGGTGAAAATATTAATGCAACGAGGAGTAGGGCTGTGAGAAGTCAAAAATGTAAGGAAATGGTTCTGTATACTTATGTGAGGAGCCGTTTTGAAGTAACTAGCGGCAGAATGTGAACTGCTGTGTGCCAATTATACCACATCTCCTTGGGACCCAAAACTGTTGAGTTGTTGCCCTTCTTAGGTTTGGCTCTTAGAAGATAGAAGTCACAAAAGGGGTAGAAATTAGCTATGGCTAAAAATAATTTAGTGATCTTTTAAAACAAATATTTCAGACTTTATACATGCAAAAAAAGGATTATTTCCTTGAAAGTGTTAGCCTTCTTGGTAGCCAATCTGATTATTACAATGATACTGCCATGATTTAATTTTTTTGAAATGCCAATTTCTTATTTTTTAATTGCCTTCAGAGACCGCAATGTATCTGTGTCACATATTTCTAATTATTTACCAAAACCTATCCTTTCTTCTTTTGTAGTATTATATGGAAGTCAAGTATGTGGCTTCTGTAATAACAAAATGGCAGCTGGGCTGGTGGCTCCCCAGTTGGTGACTACCAGCTGTGGCCGTGCAACTAAGTTTTCAGTGGAAAATGGTCATTTCTGGGCCTTGGTGTAAAATATCGCACATGAGCTCCTCCATGACCTTCTCCATCCCCCGGGAACCATAGGAATCCAACACTGACCTAGAAGAGATGGCAGAGCAGCATAAGGGAAGGAACCTGGGTCCCTGAGTGACTACATGGAGTAAATCTGCCCTGCCAACCAAGTTCTCCCTTTTTGAACTTGTTAATAACGAGAATGTAAATTTCTTTTTTCTGTAAATACCACTGCATTGTTGGGCCTTTGGAGTTCTAAAATGTGTAGGCAATGAAAATGGTGATTCTAATAGCAAACAAAACCTACGTGGAAAAATAAGTTCTTGTGTAGATGTTTAGGAAGAAGTTTCATTAATTTACGATCAGTCCTTGTATCAGGCTAACAAAGTGAGTGAATCAGAAGGACACAGAAAAGTGCCTAAAGGGAGTAACAGGAAGCTAGATAAGAGAAACATTACAGAAAGCACAACCAAAATTAATCAGGTCCAATGCTGTAATTTTTTTAATACAGGATATTTTCCTCTAAATTTTTTTTATGTTGAGCCCCACTTTAACATTATTCTGTATATAACAAAATTCTAAATAACTGAGATGCTTCTGGGAATGACATTTTGTGAGATTTTGTCCCCAAAATACTAAACTCTCAAAAGGATCTCTGTGGGTTCATGTTTCAATTATCTGCAGCTGTGCAATGAACTATCCTGAACTTAATGACTTACAATGAAATTTATGACTGATTACAATGCTGTAAGTTGGCTTAGATCAGTCAGGAGGTTCTTTCACTCCCTGTGGTATAGGTGGGGTGACTGGCATGTCTATTTTCAGGTGGGAGCTTGGCAGAAATGGGAACATCCGTGATGGCCTCTCATCCCCCAAGCTCTCTCTCAGTACAGTCCCTCATCATCCAGACGTCTAACCTGTGCTTCCTAAAAGCATGGCAACTGATATCCAAAAGGGAGCATTCCAAGAGAGAAAAAGTGGAAGTTACCAGTTTTTTTAAGGCCTGGGCTCAGAAGTGTTGGTATGTCACTTTTGTTAGTCAAAGCACATCACATTCTTGGGAGGGGAAGTAAATTCACCTGTTGAGATGTGAGGGGCAGCTTGCACTTACAAGCGGGGGAAGGTGGTGTTATTGGACTAGTGTGAACCTACCTTCTATAGACCACTGAGATGTGATAAAGAAAATAACTGGTCTTTACGCCCTGTTTCTGGCACAGAGCTTCAAAAACACTTGGAATTTCCTGATAGGATTGTCTTTTGTTGTTTATGACAAGACCCTTTCTACCATACATGAGTTCATTGCTCATGAGGTAACTTACTACTGGGCCCCTAGATAGCTTCAGGATGGGGGCTGGTCCCCAGAAAAACTAACCATGTGATTAGAGTGTTGGAATTTCAGCCCCACCTCCTGACTTCTGGGGAGGGGAGAGGAACTGCAAAGGCTAGAGTTTGAGTTCAACCACCAATGACCAAGGTTTGGATCCATCACAACTTCATGATGAAACCTCCATGAAACTCTGACCCAAGGAGCTCAGAGAAGTTTCTGGTTGGTGAGCACATCCTTGTGCTGGGAGGACAGGATTCTACCCCCCAGGCCTTGCCCTGTGTCCTCTTCATCTGTTTATTCATTTGTATCCTTTATAATAAAATGGAAACCGTAAGTATAGTGTTTTCCTGAGTTCCTTAAGTTGTTCTAGTGAATTCTTGAGCCAGAGGAAGTTGTGGGAACCCCCAAATTTGTTGCCAAGTCAGACAGAAGTACAGATGGCCTGGGGGCCTTACTTGCCAAAGGAAGGGCAGTATTGTTGGGGACCTTGCCTTTTAACTTGTGAGATCTGATGCTAAATCTGTGTAGTGTCAGAATCTGATTGAATTGTGGGATGCTCAGTTGGTGTCAGAGAATCAATGTTGGAATTCAGCCACCTAATAAAGTCACCTTGTGACTGAAACAAAGGTCTCTGGATGCTGAGAGCTTGGGTGAAATGACTCTACTGACACTGTCCATGTGGATCTCACAAAGATTTCGTTTTCTCATCAATGTTGGTAAAAGAATAATACCTATACTGAGGTCTAACAAAGAATTTAAATATATAGAAAAAGCACCTTAGGAATACAAAGCAAATATTAGCTTCTACTATTGTGGCCCAGACCTAACGCATAATCAAAAATCTTATTTATAACCCACCAAGAGCATTGTGGCCAGATTTTTACCCTTTCACAAGTCAAATGAGAAATAATGAATGTAGATTCCCAAAGCTAAATATGTAAATTTGGTTCTACGTGTCTTCTGTGTGCGTGTCTGGGATTTTTTCAACCAAGTTTTTTCCATTCAGTTCCAGGCCAGAAATGCGACAATTTCTTCTCATGAATCATCTTTCTGTGGCACTATTCCACACCGGCAGAAAAATTATGTGAGGCCACGGTCTTTGTTGGCCTCCACTCAAAGAAAACATGCAAAACCAAACTCCATGTGGTCTTTGAGTCATCCCTCAGATCCTGGATTCTCTCAGCCCCTGAATGCAAGTTAGATTAGTGGGAATCCCAGCGGGGTGCCGTGGAGAAGCCAGCTCTCCAGACCTAGCAGAAAGGGCTGCGCTGGAGATGTGAGTAAGCGAGGGCATCTGGCCCTAGGATCTTGCTGCACCCAATCAGGAGAGGTAAGATGAGCCTGTATAATTTTTAACAACGCAAGGCTCTTGCTTGATAGGTTGCTGTTTTCCCAGGTCCGTTAAACCCCACTCCAAAGACAGTCAGAGACAGGTAAGATTTTACAAAAGAGCAAAAAAACAAGATAGCAAGAATATATTGTGGACAGACTGTGCTCAGGACCATAGGGATTGGAAAATATGTGGAAAACATCCATGAAGTAAATTCAAACATATATCGAGGACTTCCTGTTCACCAGAGGATTCATGACATGTCGTCTCTGGCTTCAAATGCTCTATGTGTGTGTACACAATCACACACACACACACACACACACACATATCTTAGAAGAGACGATACACAATGAGTACATCATGCTTTTCATAAATGTCATCAAGCTCTTACAAAAGAAAACCCAAGAGCTGTTTTTCAAAACCCCACGCACGGGCTTCTCCCACAGATCCCAAGACGTTGGGACCTCACTAGTCAAAACCTCACCGAGTCAGACCTGGTGAGCAGAGAAAACCATTTCTCTCTCATTAAATGACCTCGCCAAATCATAAAACCTTAAAAAGAAAGCTTCCAGATCATTTGTCTCCATCGCAAAACTTATAAAAATGAGATGAAAAAAAAAGTTAAATTATTTTGGCTCATAAGTTTCAGATGGAGTTGTATATTTCCCTAAAGGGTCAAAAATAGAACATTTATTAAACGGCGAGTTATTCAAAAACCGGCACAGGCCCCAGTTGTCTCTCAAAAGCTCTGATTTACTGCATATTTCTCCCTTGAGAAAGGCCTTTTTTAAATGTTCATTTCCATTTTAAGAGACTCAGGGCTTTGATCTGTTGGGAGCATTCTTTTTCTTTCCCGAACTGGGGCCCGTTGACTACTCGGGGCCTGTGTTTTTCCATGGCCTTCCCTGGGCGTTCACACAGCTTCTCCTGTGTCTGCATTCACCCTGGTTAATTTGGAGGTCAGAACTGGTGAGTCCCTGTACCAGGTGATATGGAGCCACATTTGGTCTTCACACCTCCACAAAGCTCCTACTTCCAGCAGGTAAGAGAAAGGTGAGAAGGCTTTGGCATCCTGACAGCCTACAAAAACTGCCAGGTCTTCCTTTAAAGTTAGTTCGAAATTTCATAATACATTTAATCTTGTTACTCCAAGAAAGTCAAATCACAGGCACAGTAATATTAGAACAGCGGTCCCCAACCTTTTGGGCACCAGGGACTGGTTTCATGGACGGCAATTTTTTCACGAATGATGGTGGGTAGGGGGAGAGGGCGGCGGCGGAACCCTGCGCGGCTCGCTCCCTAACAGTCCATGGACAGGTACCAGTCTGTGACCTGGGGGGTGGGGACTGCAGTATTCGAATGCCTTGTGCTTTTGAACAATCCATCTCTTTTCTTTTTTTAACTTTATGTGGGTAATGCCAGTATGTGCATGGTAAGTGGGCCATGAGTTTTTCTATTCTAGACAAGTTGGAAGAGAAAAGGTGACATGGGTCACTTTTAATATCAAAGCTCTTGTCCTGCTCTGTTTTCAAGTTATACCACTCTTCTCCCTCTGGCCCCACTGTGCCTTAGTGCAAATTAGCAAAAACTTCTCCCTGAGGGGCAGACACAGATCTCAGCCGGGGTGTCCATTTTGGTGACACTCACTCCCATTCACCTTACAATTATCAACACACTCGGGCCTGCCCCCACCCCCTCTTAGATTCTCCTGCCCACATCAGCCCAACACACACACACACACACACACACACACACACTCACTTTGAAATCACCAGAGTAGCACCAGATACTCCTTCCAGTGCTAAACAACTTGTTACTCTTCCGTCCCTTCCCTCCATCCTCTCTTTCCTCTTCTCCTTCTTTCTCTCCTTTTGCTCTCCCTTTCTCTTGCCCATTCTCTCTCTTCTGCAATAATACAGTGAATGGTTGCATAAGCTTTCAATCCAGCAACTCGAAGATTCACCTCCAATGGTGCAGGGCTGGGCCACACTCAGAGGTAGCTGCCTCCCCATTGTCACTCAGCATTTTATCGCCGGGCTGTTCTATTCCAGTCTATTCCGCATGCTAAGCAATTGTTGGTAGAAATAGGATTATGGACAAGAGGAGGCAGAATGAGCAATTGATAGAACGGGGCCCGCCTGCCACGGGCTCTCGCTGCCATTCTTCACAGGTAAATGACACGTACAGGCTTAAAAAAATAACTCTCCCATTTTCTGGTAGCACATTTTTGTGTGTTTGTTCGTCAGATTACACGTTCAATCAATTGTGACAAGCCACCGCACCATGGCAAGGCATCGCGCGAGCCCGTGTAAACCTGGAACTTCGTGGGCAGAAAGGAAACCAGTTCTAACTGCTCTCTGAGGGCTGTGACCCACTGCAGAGAGAGGAAGAGATCGCAGGGAGTTTTCCCAACTGACTTTCTACGGCAGGGAGGGAAAGAAATTGTGTTCCCCAGGAGAAAGTGGTTAATTTTATTTTATTTTATTTTATTTTTGTAGCTGCAGGCACTCTGTGGATAAGTGAGTATTACCATCCTGGTACATCTCTAATTAATAAGATCAATTGCCACTGTATTTTCTTTTACAAACTCATTTAGATATGTCAGGGCTGCAATTATTTTGAGAATGATCTGTCTTTACGCTTATTCATCTTTCCTCTTCCTCAAGGAGCAAATAAAACTGTCAGCTTAAATGCCCTTTGAAGTCTGTTTTAGATCCTTGACTGAAAATTAAAAACAAAGCTCTCTAGCCTAGTGCCATTTACAGGGTCAAAGTTCCTGTCCTCACGTTGTTCTGTGTGTGTGTGTTTGTGTGTGTGTGTATACATGTGTACGAGTGTGTATTGATTTCTGTTTTTAAAAGGATAGCATGTTGGCTTTCGAATCCCATGTTGCACCCTACTGGTTCCATCCCCTTAATGTGCAAGAACTCTGAAATCTTAGATTGTTTTAAAACTGAGAAGCGCTGGACCTTTTGCTTATCTGTTTGTTTTTCATTCTGGGAAGGCTCTCTCTCCCCAAATGGACATTGGAACTTTTGCTATAACTTTGAAGACAGTTAAGGCAGCTTCACTCTCTACTGTCGTATCTTCTGTGATAATTAGCACCAATGGAATGTGCAGAAATCCATCCCCACTGCTAAGGACCCCGACGTCATCTCACCAGGTAGGACAAGTCTCCTGTGCGAGTCTGCACAACCCGCTCCAACAGCTTCACCAAAGCAACACCCAAACCTGTCTGGTTGTTCGGTCCCTCGCTGAGAAGCCTCCCACAGATACAGACAAATAAACCTGGTCATCCCCGCAGGGCCAGAGCGATGCTTCTAGACTCTCCACCTGGGGAGTATAAACCCACACCGTTTCAAGAGGAGATTTAAACCTTGTCTCGGAGAAGACAGAGGCTGGCACGAGGCTAACAAATCAAAGAAACTGCACCGAGGCCAAGCAGCCGTCTCTCCCCCCCGACTGCTTCTCCTGTCCCTGCCTTCTGGCTGATTTGTCTTGAAGGTTTTAACGTTATCCCTCTGTTGACAAATGAATGCTTTTCTGGAAAATGAGGTATTTCCAGAAGCTGGCAGACACCAAGCGGAGCACCGTCAGCGCTCAGCAGCTCCCTGGCTCTCTGGACGCGTGATTTGAACGGGAAAGGCCTGGAGGTTTTGTACGAGCATTATGTTCAAGGTGATGATAAATGTAGTCTGGCCGGGGAGGTAATAAGGGAATTTCTAGCCAGGTCCTGTCTAGACCACGGTTCGTTATGGAGGGAAAGCCACAAAAGGGGGCTATAGTGCCCCGTTCCTCGGAGAAGCTGTCCTCAGGGAGTGCCAGGCACATTTCCAGCCCGAATCTCCGTCCGGCCCCCAGTGGGGGGGTGTCATAAATAACATTAGCCTGTCTTTCAGCGAGCTCTGGGAAGCTTATAAACTGAACACGGGTTTTGTTGTCTGTAGTTGTGCATTAAGCTCAGTACTGTCAAGTCTAATTATTCTCATTAAGGCCTGAAAGTTTTAGGGATTAATTAAGCAGAGAGCAAAAGCTTATGCAGAACAGCAATATTTTGCCCCCTCGAGGATTAGCCCGTCATTCTGGTGGGGTTTTCCTTGAGCGGTGCCCATTGCTTTCTAAGATAGTGAAGTGTGGAGCTCGTATAATATGGATTAGAAACAGCCTGCATCTCACGTGCTATTCAGCCATGAAAATAAGCCCGGTCCTTGTGCCCATAACCCAGAAGGCTCGCTAATGAGAACTAGGCAGCTGGGCTAATGAGAAATTCAATCCGGGCAGCCTTCTCCTTCCCGTTTCCTTTCAATTTACTTCCCACAGGATCCGATGTGTGTAGGAGAAGTCTGAGTGGATGCTGGCATTCGTCTCTTTGCTTGGTGGGGGTCTTAGAAAATACCTGATTTTAGCCCCCCTTGCTATCGATGCAGAAAGTGGGATTCAGCAACCTGCTCCAAGGGACGGAGTTAACAGCAAAGCTACTTTTAAGAGAAGGTGGCTGGAAACTTCAGGAAGCATAGAAGGTCGTTGGGTATATTAGCATGGCGAGGGTCCTTAGGGGTCAGGTTTTGACGTGACCAAAAACTCCACGGAAATGCGAAGGTCCCGCAATGAAGAGAGGACGATGGTGAGGACCTAAATTTGCATGCGAGCCCAGGAGCGCTGGTGCCCTGTTTGCTGAAGGATGTCAAGGCTTCCTGAAGAAATGGGGGAGCGGGACAGGTAGTTAGGCCCTGGCACCCCCAGATGTAAAGAGGGAAGTCAAATGTGGGTAATCATCCTGGTTTTCTCCCATTAGCCCCAGTTTTCAGCAAGGCAGATCTGGGGGGCTCTTCTGCCTTCCACCTCGCCACTTCACATAAAGACGCCATCCCATTTGATGACTTGGAATGGCGCGTTCCTGCCTCCCACACTACCAAATCCATGCCTCACGTATCTCTTCAGATTCGATCCCCGGTGCCTGCCCAGAAGGAGGCTGGAGCAGTGCCAGAAGCCCCAGGGCTTGTCTGTGCTGAATGGTGGCATCCACCACCTGCACCCCAGACCCTCCCAGACCCGCGGGCTCCCTCTGCCCAACGGTGTCCCCTCCACCCCAGCAATCCTCCACCAGGCACACCCAAAGGACAGCCCAGCGTCCTGCAGGTGGCAAGATAGAGTGCCCTCCTCAGACACTGGCTGGACTCCACAGGAAGGAGTGAGGTTGGAGGTCATACTGGGTCAGATACCTTCACGAACCCTCTTTTCTTGTTCCTGGGGAACTTGTTTTGGCTCATCAAAGAAGGCCTTGGGAAAAGTGAAGCCTGTAGAGGCTGCATGCACTGGGCAGAACCCACACCCCAAGAGGGTCAGTGAGGCTGGGCGTGACAGCCAAATGGGAGCAGCAACTGTCCAACGGTGTCCACAAAGGGCGCCAAAGGCCCCACGGCCACCACCATAATAGGCTGGGCACCATTTCCTGAACGTGGCATGTTCTTCCAGCTCCTTGATCTTTGCTCATGGTGGGTGTCGTTCCCTTTGTAATTCTCCAGAACATTTTTCTGGTAGTTTTTGTGTTTTCATAGCACTTGCTTATGCGTCTATCTCCCTGTGAACTCTGAGTCCTAGAAGTCCCCGCTGTCCTTGTTTATCTTTGCTTCCCCATGGCCTGTGTTATGGCCTGAATGTTTATGTCCCCCCACCAAATGCATACGTGGAAGCCCTTATCCCCAATGTGATGGTATTGGGAGGTGGGACCTTGGGAGGTGACTGGGGTTAGATGAGGTCATGTAGGTGGGGCCCTCAGGACGGAATTAGTGCCCTTATAAAAGGAGGAGACACCAGGTCTCTCGCTCCCTCTCTGCCTGCAATCCCCCCAAAAAGGCCACATGAAGACATAGCAGAAGAGAGCTTTCCTCAGAACCTGAGCATGCTAGCACCCTGATCTCCAGCTCCTCAGCCCCTACAGCTATGAAAATAAATGTTTATTATCTGAGTCTCCCAGTCTGTGGTCATCTGAGATAGTAGCCGAACTGACGAAGACAGTGGGGACAGTGGTTGTTGCACAGTAGGTATTTAGCAAACTTGCTGACTGACCGGCCAGGGTCTCTCACCTGCAGCTAAACAGTGGTCTAACAATTAGAAAATACATTTTCAGCTTCCTCTGTGGGAAAGGTAATATGCTTAGCAGTGTAAAAAAATAACTCCTTTGCAGAACCAAACCTAAGGTCCAAGTTGCTTAACACAGTATTAGTTTTTCTCAAATGGGTATGTGTTGTTATACATGCAAGCCTAATTAATCACATTGCCAGGGTGCACATTGAATAACCTTAGAGAAGAAATCAATTACCTAAATTCATGGTTCTCATAATTTGAAGTATTTGTATCTCAGGTATAGGTTTTAAATCAGAATTGTTTAGCATGAGGGATGGGATGGGGAGATGGGAGGCAGGTGTGCTTTTTAAATTTTTAAGAAACTTAAGGGTAAGGGGGTAATTTTTAAGCAATTCCTATCTGTTAATGCGTTACTTCTGTATCATTTTAATATTGCAAGCTTATAAGGCAAAATAAATATTTTATGAATAATACAACTAATTGACAGGTCTTTTGTTATTTCTGAATCTACTAGCAGAGGCTGTTGACTTAGTACTGCTGCCCAAGCTCTTACAAAGGCAAAGCAAGATCTGTGTACCCCGGAGCAGGAGGAAAGGCACATAGGATAAAAGGATGTAGCAAATACAGGGTGAAGAATACTTAATATCATTTTCCCTGCTGCTTGTTAATTACTATGACCGGAGATGCTGGAAGTTTAAATATGTCTTCCTGTCTTTTTTTCTTCTTCTTTAATTAGTTCTGTCCAGTGAGCACCCTGGCTGACACATGCAAGGTGTGCTCAGGAGTGCTTAGCCAATGATATCGTAGGATTGCCAGATTTAGCAAAAATGATGCTTATGACTGCTTTACACTTCTAACACATGTGCAGAGAATTACATGCACTTTACCAACAGATACATTCTCTTTCCTCTTTTAAGCTGCATTTTGGCCCGTCCATCCTTGACCACTTGCCTTTAAGGCTGCTGTTGCTAGGGAGCCAGCACGTGACAAAGGGCTCCATCACTTGGAGATCAGAGGGACCAGGAAGCGGCAAGTAGTAACCGGTGGGATCTGGCAGCTAAATGCAAGGGCCACTGGCCCCTCGTTGGCAAAGCAGCATCAGGGAGCTGCCCTGGTGCCTGCTCCCCCTCCCTCTCCCTCTACCCCGCAACTCAACTGTCCACCTGGGGTTGGGTGAGTGAGGGAAACAGGCGAGAGTACCCCTCAAAGTGGCGCAGCGAGTGGCCACTGCTTAGCTCCACTCATTGTCATGGGTAGGGGGCACATATCTGATCTTTCTATATATTTTTTAAGTGATACCAGGTATTGGGAAGTTATGTGAAGTCACCAAGTTCTTAAGCATTGATGACCAATTCAACTCTTTGAAAAGAAACTGTGCAAGTTAAAGAAGATGTCTTCGTGGGCTTCCAGGCTGTGACCTCTGGTTTAAGAGAAGCCCTGCAGGTCTTCCTCTTTCCTGCCCCACCACCCTGAGGCCTCCTATGGAATCACTGAGGAGAGATGGGCAGTAAACCAAATGAGTAGGAAAAATGCACAGTACATTAGGTTCACAGGGCTATAGAAAGAAAAAAAGCAGGGCAAGGACTGTAGGAAGGATGGGTTGGGGTCCACTTCTGAATAGGGAAATTGGAGAGAGCTTCAGTGAGAAGGCAACAAGTCAACAAGGACCTGAGGAGAGAGGCATATAGACAACAAGAGAAGAATAATCTAGAGAGAGAGGGAACAGCAAGTGCAAAGGCCCTGAGGCATGTAGCAAAGGGATCAGCCAGCAGGAGAGGTGTGAGTGAGTGCAGAGAGGAAGAGGAGAGGAGGCCAGAGACGGGTGCCCAGCAGCCCCCACAAGAAGGAAAGCCATGGTGGGGGTAGGGGAAGGGTGTGAGTGAAGCAGAGAGCGTATCTTGCATGCTCTCACCCCAGGGCTGCCATGCAGGCTGTGGGGAGGCAACGTGGAGCAGGGAGTCTGCGACTGCGGCCCAGGTGGGAGACGATGGCAGCAGACGAGAAGGACGGCACAAAGATGGAGAGAAAGGGTTGGATCCATGCCTAGGCCGTGCCCAGGAAATACCAGGTGTGGAATGCCCTGCCTCCTGGATTTTTTCAGTCACCTAGCAAAAGTAGAAGGTAGCATCATTTTAAAAAGATTTTCAATTTACAAAACCAAAACTGTTCACTTAGCTGCCCCCAAACTCTTCACTGCCTTGATCGTCTGGCTCCTTCCCTGCTGGTGTCGAGATCTGTTGACTCTCGCAGGATGAGTTAAGTGAGATCACAGACGTATAAAAGGGGAATACACAGATCTGAAAATAAGCCCTGGCTCAGCCACCCAGAACCTAAGACAGCCCAAAATAAACCACATCCCCCACTACTTTATTTTATGTATACTTATAGGGTTGTTATTGTTTAACGAATCATAATTTCAGAGATGGCAACCAGTCTGGGCAAAAAACAAAGATAAGCAGGAGGAGAAGTGAAAGAACAGAGGGAGGAGGACCCTCAGCCGGGAGCCCAGGGCTGGGGAGCACTCCTGACTCTTGCCCCCACCGCCAGCGGCTGTGCGTAAGGAGAATGGGAACTGCAGACTTGAGCCTTTCAGAATCTCTGAATGTCTCTAATCAGTTACAGACTTAATGTCTGATATATGTGCTACGTGCCACAGCATTTCCTGTTAATTAAAAGCCCACAACTCTAAAAGGACTTATTGCACACTCCAGATCTTCCCAGGAGTGCTCAGGAAAGGAGTGGGGGGAAGGCATGGCCACCTGGAAACAGATGGCTTGTTGCCCTGGAGGTAGCACCTCCTCCCCACCCGCAGCAGGGGCTCAGATGCCCCATTGAAAAGGTCAGTAACTGTCTTCTCTCGACTCCAGAAATTCCTCTACGCTCTGCCCACCAGTAACACCCTCTACGGGCTCCTGTTCTGGCCTGGCCTCACTGGCGGCATCATGGCGGCATCATGTTTGGTTTCTCTTACTTGCAGAGACTCCCTCACGGAGGCCCTTGGTGCTCTTCCATAACCCCCCGGCATCCCCCTCCACGCCTGCAGGCTGCTTACTGCAAACCCTGGCTCTGCCTGCATGCAGGGAAACCAGAGTGCCAGAAGGTCACTGCTCCAGAAAGCAAGTATCATGGAGGATGAGCCGGGAGTCACCGGGTAATGCCCAGCGTCCTTATCCCCCAGGTGGATTCAATCTGATGCATGTTCCAGTGTCTCCAGGAGCACCCTGGTGTGTCAAACTCCAGTTGCCCACCCTGGCAAATGGCTTAACAAAGCCCCCTTGATTGGCTCCCTCCCCTCTCTGTCTCTCTTCCCCGCCCCATGCTTCCTGGCCTCACCTCCTGAATAAACTGCTTGCACCTGAAGCCTTGCCTCAGAGTCTGCATTCAGAGGGACCTAACCAAGACACCCGTCCACCTGAGGACACAGAGGAGTGGCCGCCAGCCTCTGACTTGTGCTTCCCCAGGAGGAACTGCTGCCTGCCCAGCTCCTCTGACTCAGCAGTGACACCCGCAGGCAGGGCCCTTCCGGTCCAGGCTGGGCTCCTGCAACAGCTCCCAGCACAGCCTGGCATCCTTGTCCCAGCTTGTTGGGCGCCATAAGCGGGGGAGACACGATTCTGTCCTCACCCACCCCTCCCCAATCCCTCCTCTGGAGGCTCACGCTCCTCCCTGTCCCAGGAGCCATGGCTTTTAGCAGGGTGGCCCTTGTGACATTCCGCAGCCCAGTGCCACCTGGCAGCTGCGGTTTCCCCATCAGCTTCTGCATGCCAGCTCAGAGAGGCACTGCTGGGCCTCAGCCCAGACTTCCTGACTTTGCCAGGCTCGGTGTGGCGGGATCAGCAGGGAGCCCAAGGGCAGAGCTTTGCGGAGTCCCCCAGCCCCAAGCTCATCTTTTGGTTGCCAAGCTCCAGACATAGCTGAAGACCTGGAAGCAGATCCCCAAAGGTGGCAAAAGAGGACCCTCAGAGGTAACAGGTACTCATGGGGGGTCAGGTCTTGAAGTCAGTCATAATTTGGATTTCTAATGGCAATGTAGCCTTTATAGGAGGGGCATGGCTGGCAATGCCTGGGGCAACTGCCTACATTCAAAGCTGCACCTTCGATGCTAAACCCTGACATTGTGGGTTTCAAAGCTCTGAGGTAGAATCTGAGGTATCTGACAAGCTATCCACAGTGGGAGCCAGGACATCCAGAGGTTTCTGGAAACATCCCTGGGTATTTTTAGTGTCCCACTCCTCACTCTTCTTCCCTGACAGTTCCTAAAATCAATCTCAACAAGCAAAGAGGTGCCTGTGTTCCAGCAGCCAGGCCCCTCTCACTTTTATTCCCAGCCCCACGTGCACTGACCTCACAGAGCTTCTGACTCCAGCTCTTTGGGGGTCAACCTTTTCCAGGAGGGCCCTGCCCCAGATACCACTGCCTATGCACCTGATTCTCATAGAAGCTGGTCCCCAGCAAAACAAGTTCCAGGAGGACCAGCATGTATCTCCAGTACCTGGAACACTGCCTGCACTTAATAGGTGCTTAATAAAATCTGCCACATAACTGAATGAAGGAAGCAACTCATCAGCAAGGCTCAGAGCATAGCCTGCCAGGCAGCCCCTGAGGCACAGATCCCAGGGAGGGCTCAACCCCTGCACCCCCTCATCCAGCCAGTTCTTAGTTTTCCTCTTCGTAAAGTGGGACCCAGTGAAGGTTGTGAAATGGAAATGGTCTGACCGGACTTCTGAAAGAAGGCCACACCCGGTAGAATCACAAGCGATGGAACTTGACTGCCTCTCTCCTTGGACCAGAACCCTGGTCAGCCTCCTCTGAGTCCCCTGCTTGACTGGGCCTGAACTTGGGCTTCTCTCTCTGACCTCGCAGAATCCAGTTTGAGCAAGAATTCTGCTAAGTCAGTTTAGCAAAAATTGCCCACCTCCAGCGTCACCCTCAATATCTTCCCACCCTGGGCTGCCTTCCTCGTAATCTTATCAAGTCAGTTTAGCTAAAAATCCCTTATCCTTGAAGTTTTTTTTTTTTTTTTTTTTTTTTTTTTTGACAGAGTCTCACTCTGTTCCCTGGGCTAGAGTGCCGTGGCATCAGCCTAGCTCACAGCAACCTCAAACTCCTGGGCTCAAGCGATCCTCCTGCCTCAGCCTCCCGAGTAGCTGGAAGTACAGGCATGAGTCACCATGCCCGGCTAATTTTTTCTATATATTTTTAATTGTCCAGATAATTTCTTTCTGTTTTTTTAGTAGAGAAGGGGGGTCTCGCTCTTGCTCAGGCTGGTCTCGAACTCCTGAGCTCAAACGATACGCCAGCCTTGGCCTCCCAGAGTGCTAGGATTACAGGCATGAGCCACCGCGCCTGTCCCCTTGAAGTTTCCTCTTAGTAATTCTCCATCCACTGAGCCCCACCCTGCTCCGTGGTTATAAGTCTCCACTTGTCCTTGTCCTTG
>CAUYSK010011008.1:0-70766 GCA_963575035.1 Avahi laniger
CCTGTTCCATTGTCCCTTTCTTCTCCTGGTCTTTCAACTGCTACCTTTTGATATTGTCTCACATTTGGGGGATATTTTATTTTGCATTTTGCATTCCTTTTTCTCTTTGCATTTCTTCTTGGGAAGTGTCTGTTGTCCTATCTTCAAGTACACTGATCATTTCATCAGCTGTGTCAAGTCCACTATCAAACCTTTCAAAGGCATCCTTTATTTGTGTTATGGTGGGTTTTTTTGTTTGTTTGTTTGTTTGTTTGTTTTTGAGACAGAGTCTCACTCTGTTGCCCTGGCTAGAGTGCCATGGCATCATCCTAGCTCACAGCAACCTCAAACTCCTGGGCTCCAGCGATCCTCCTGCCTCAGTCTCCCGAGTAGTTGGGACTACAGGCATGCGCCACCATGCCCGGCTAATTTTTTCTATATATTTTTAGTTGTCCAATTAATTTCTTTCTAATTTTAGTAGAGACAGGGTCTCTCTCTTGCTCAGGCTGATTTCGAACTTCTGAGCTCAAACAATCCGCCCACCTCGGCCTCCCAGAGAGCTAGGATTACAGGCGTGAGCCACCGTGCCTGGCCTAAAATATATTTTTTTAAAATTTGGGGCATTATCTATGATTTCTAGGTATGGTAGATAAAGACCTATTTAATCATAACTGCTTCACCATCTTCCTACTTTGGATAGACATAATTCTTGGTTAAATCATTATTCAGAGTTTATATCACAAGAGTATTTAATATTGTTTACAACTGAGACCTAACAATGTTGTATAATTGCATTTACTTTTTTGCATAATGTTCCTCTTCCCAATATTAACAACTGCTTCATTTTGCTCTTTTCTTAAAAAATATATCACTAATTTTTCCTCAAACTTTTCCACATGGTTATGTGTATTGGATAACCCATCTATTCCATTTTCTTTCTTTGTAATGTACTCTGGAGTCCATCACCCTTTTACATCAGTCTGGACATCTTTGAGCGATATCTCTCAGTGATGTCTTTCTTCCTTCTTATCAACATTGAATTTAGGCTTTCTGACTCATTTTTATGCTACCTTCCTTCTGAATAGGATTTCTTTATCTTCTGGCCTACTATACACAAAATGCCCATTCATAATCCTTTAGTTAAACTAAAATTCCTGAAATAAGTACAAGTACTCCTTCCTTTTTTTTTTTTTTAAATTTTAAATGGCAAGTGACAATGGAGAGTTAAAAGGCTGCTGAAGGATTGTTAAGCCTGGTAGCAGTGTGTTGGGGTGTGTGTTTCAAACCATCACTGGTTGCAGAGCGGAAAATGAGAGGGCAGCTCTGGGTGCAGTTATTACCACAGGACAGTCACCAGATGATGGTGCCCACTTGGACTTAGGGAGTAGTAATGGGGATGGTGACAATGGAATATATTCAAAAGATATTCAAGAGGTAGCATGCACAGGGCTTGGTGACTAGATGGTGTTGGGTGGGGAGGTAGGGGAGGGCAAGGATGAGCCCTGGAATTCTGGCTGGATGGACAGTAGAGCCATTTACTGAGATGTGAAACACTGGGGATTGTGGGTAAGGAGCAGAAAGAGAAGGATAAAGGACCCATTTTGAAGTGACAGTGAAGTGGCCTATTGTATATAAGCCATTTTTCACATATGCTTTCTAAATGTGCTAAGCTTTCTAAAGCAGTAGATAGCAAAAAGTAGAGTGTTTCTGGCAGAAGTAGGATGGGAAGGTGTGGTATCCTGCCTACTTGTCACTGTGAGTGTACTTTCAGGGATCAAAATTCTAGCATAATCAATTACCTTGATTAGTTGCTCCTGTTTATTCTCTTGGATACCATTTCATATAGACATTTTTCCCTCATACTCTTTCCTTCCAAGTAGAAAAGATAGATCTATTTGGCAAGCAGACAAAGTTGGAAACTGATTGGAGCTATTCCAGAAATATCAAGATGAAAAACAAAATGTGAAAGGGTGCAGAGTTTGAATTGAAAAAAACCTCGGAGAGGAAAATGCAATAAGATTACTTAATAAGCCTACTAATTTAAAACAAAGTTATTGGGAAAATAATTTTTTGAAGGACATGTAGGGATATTTCACCTCCACAAAGCACAGGGCCAAAAAGGCTGCTGGAAGGAAAAACAGTGCAGGCCTATTCCACAGGGAGAAAGGAAAGAGTTATGAAAACTGGCGTTGTCAGGGCTCTAGATTTCTCACAGAGGAAAACCAAATCAATGACTCTTAGATCTCATGTTCCCAAGTCACACAATCTCACAGCATTACCTGTATGCATATGTACTGAGTTATGGCATGAGCCTTGCACCACAGCTGAACAGAGGACCAGGAAAGAGAATTTAGCATTGACCACAGAGGTGTGGTTTGTGTCATGATAAAAATAGAATCATGGAACAAAATGAGCCAGTTCCCCTGGTGACCCCTCATCATCAAGAAAAGAGCATAAGACCACATTTTCTTCATTCTGAATCATGTGCAAAGTAAAACTAGTAAATCACACATTTACTAGTCCAGCACTACTCAGTGTCTGATACGTTTGTAAAGAGTAAGAAGCAATCTGGAAAGACAAATCTACCTCTACTGAATTTATGCTTTGCACACATTTTTTTGCTATTCTTATTCATTTTAGTGTTATTTTATTATTGAAAATATATTCCCTTGCCAATCCATTATATTTTAGTGAAGATGATAGCCTTTTAAAATAGAAAGATAAAGAATAAATCACTATATTTTTTTCTTCTCCAGAGTTAATGCAAAATGGTATGTTGACCAGACAAGAAAACCCTAATAAAGCTATTCTGATTCATTTTCATTTAAGGGCCTGCTTGGTTGCAGAATCTTGTGGGTGATACCACATATACTGTCTCATCCAATAATATGCATTGAAATAATTTTCAAAGTCTGAGAAAACTCTGAAGTTTCTCTAGGATTCTTGGTAGGGTTTTCAAAGGTTGGGAGTTCTGATGATGCTAAAAAAAGTCAAGGCTCACATCATGGAAATTCTACAATTGTGATCAGACTGAACTTCTCCTTCACAAAGTCATTCTATGACAAAGGTGAAGAATAAAAAGAACTCCATTATACCATTCAAATGTATTCTCTACATGAGATTAATAATCACAGATGCCTGACAAGCTGTTTTGAATTATCAGAATGTTCAGTGTAATAGAGGCAAAACATTCAGGTGGTGTAAAGGACTGTTGTTTTGTTTTGGTGATATTATAAAAACAAATCTACATGATAAAGACAGAAATTTTTTGAAATAACTAATTAATTTATTTATGAATTGGCTTTGGTGACACTACTGTCCCAAGGAGATGTTCTGCTTGTATGACTATAATTTTGTCTCATAAAAAACGTAGCATAGAACAGTGGAAACATCATGACATTCACAGTCAAACACCTGGGTTCCAAGTCAGGGATTGGTCCTTGAAAACTCCATGATACTGTGTCAATTAATCTCATCTTAAAACAGGGACAATAATGACACCTGGCTGCTACTTCACATGATCACTGTGAAGATCAAAGAATCCAATGTGCATGCTTTGTAACTCATATTCAGAAATGTGTGTGTCTTTGTTTTTCTTTTTTCTTTTTGAGTAGAGTGATTTATCTGAATTGAGACCACAGTGGTGAACTAAGTCTGTTATTGAGTTATTCATAAGGTTCATTTGTAGATGAATATTTTGATCTTTTACATTTAGTGTAAATTCAGCTGAGAAGGCTGATTGAAGGGAAGGAAGCAAAACTGACTTCTTGATCCTTATCAAATAAAGCAAATAATAATGATTAAGGCAAGTTATAGTCTGGTACTGTGTGTGTTGGTTTTGCAATAACAGTTTAAATGCTTCCCCATGAGATAGGAAAATTTATGTTGGACACGCTCGCTGCTTCGATTTCATATTCCAAAAAGCCACTCTGGAGTCTACATAAGGAGACACAGGGACTCGTACAGCAGCCCATCTGGGCTCCTTGATTTGTAATCCCATTGGTTCTCTTGTGGGGATTTTCAGAAACCCTGAGCAAAGAGGCCATAATTCTGTCAGCACTATACACCACAGGAGCAGGGGTTAGGACCTGATCCCTGGAAGCTGTGCAATTAAACTTGCCTTATAACACTGGGATAGAACGTGTGGACTTGATAGGATCTGGGCCCGATGCCCTAAAAGCCATTGTCCTGAGGAGCTGTTGGAAGCAGCCAGCTGCCTAACGCCCTGGATGCTGATGTTGTAGTAATGACACTCCTAGGATATCTCAGACCTCCCGGGCATGAGGAAGGAAAATAGCCCTTGCTAATTCTATGGGCTAAAGCAGACAGTGTTCTCAGCTTTTTCCTATCACTTGTAGGATATTCCGTTACCTGATTTTGGTTTTCCTGTAAATCCCTTACAGTGTGGCCAGTGTGACCCATGAGAACTGAAGTGTTGATGTGAGCTAGTCAGAGTCAGAGTGCCATGCATATATGGGGACCATTCCCTGGTGTGCTGGGTCCAATGTCCACCCTCTCTACCTTGCTCTGGGGCCTGGGCAGCTGACCTGTAAGGATTGAATTGAACTGGCTGCCTTGCCCTCTGGCCTCTCATCAGAGGGTTCAATGGGGAGCTCCAGCAGCAGATCAGTGGAGGAAGGGGGTGAGGCTCAGTGTTTCCGTGGCTGTCTCCCAGTTGGGAAGCCACGGCTCTTTTAGGTGCCCCCTCCGTGTAGCCTTCTCTGTCTCTAGTTCCAATAAACACACCCTTGCCTCACCCGTCCAGGCACATGGAAGCAATAATGCCCTGTTATCACTGGCCCTGGCTTACCGCCCTCTTCTTGGCAGTCTTCCTGTTCCCTGCTCATAAACAGAAACTAGCCCCTTTATTAAATTCTCTTCGCATATCTCAAGTTGATAGTGCCAGCTTTTTCCTGCCAAGACTCTGATACGCCGAGTATTGCCACTGGTCTGCAAATGGGGGGAACCCAAACTCCAGGTGCCACACAGCTGTTGGGTAGAACTCCACTCAATTGCAATGACTACAGGGGGTCCTCTGCTTCCACTGCTTTCTAGATAGGGGTTGGTTTCTCTCGGTCCTTTTTTTAAAATGTTGTATCAGAAATGTCTGATTTTGTGATTCTGATGATGTCCAAGTTGCTTATTGAAAGATCATGAGTACTATTGCTTAATCTAAAGAATGGTTTATTTGATATATCTATTTTGGGTGGGGTAAAAAATGAAGTAGTACTTCCATGATTATGAAAAAATAAAATCCCTTTTCCCTTTCTTTCCTTATTTGTACATTCCTTTCCTTATTAATTTTCTATTATTAAAACTTAGAGTAGATATCTATTTTTCAGAACACCAGATTTAGGTCAATATGCATACTCTGAAAAAATAAGGAAAAGAAAATCTTACCACTTTTCAGTGTTCATCGGTATGAAAACATTGGAACATTTTAAATTTTTTGGTGGCAGAGTTATATGGATCAGCCACACATAGGCTTATTGTTCTAGTCAAATGATCCATTTAAGTTGACTTATTTGATTATTTGTGAGATAACATCTCATCTTGAAAGTTTGGGCACATGCTGTTTTTCAAAAGTATGAATATTGTATGCCCCTGTCTTTTTGGAGATGCGTTAGTGCTGGACTTTTAACAACACTCCACTCCTCCAAATACTGTACGTGTGCAAACATTAAAATAATTACAATATATTAGAATTAACTTTATTTTGTTGTGAGAACATTGTGGCACTCGATGACCATTGTTTAGTGCACAGCTACTTGGCGTTTTCTGTCCTGTACCCTCCCTGCCTCCAGGAATAGCATTCCCCTTGTCTCGGGAACTGCTTCTTCCCCAGATCCAACCACGTAGATACTCAGGAGCTACCCTGTTCTTACATGACGTTGTCACACTCTGACCGCAAGTAATTGGCCCAGTAGTGGACACATGGCCAGAGCTCAGCCAATAGGAATCCTCTCCTGGGATTTTTTTTGTGAAAGGAAGAGAGGAAGAGTGAGTTTCTCTTTTAGAGATTGAAACCACAATTTGTAAAACTCAGATTCCCTTGGTGGCCACTTTCCCTTCCCTGTGATGTAAGCCTATTTTTGGTGGAAGAAACTAAAGTGGTCACTGAGAGGCAGAAATAGAGTCCAAAAGGGTCCTTGTCACATTCAAGTCCTTGGCTCCAACTGTTTCAGAAACTTAGGTGCGTTTCTGCCTTTCTCAAGTTGTGGTTGTTCAGATATCCTTCAATTATTTATATGATATACTCAGTATCGTCCTTAAGACTTCCCCATTTGCCTAAGCTCATTTCATTATGGTCTCCATCAGTTACAATGGAAAACATCCTGACTAAAGCACATGGCTATAAATATTCAATTTAAATTTGTTCAACACTTTCTGAGTGGTACTTGGAGCCAAATTCTCTAAGGAAAGCAATGTGGCATGAAACTTTGTCCTTATCCTCAGTGTGTTTTTGGTGAAGTAGGAGAGATAAGAATGATAATGATAATAACAACATTGTTACAACCACTACAATATTTTGAGTACTCTATATGGGCCAGGAAATCAGCCAAGTCTTTTAAATGCATGATTTTATTTAATGCTCATAATAACTCTATTGCGTAATATCATCTCTCACACTTTGAAGATCATGTAATTACAGCTCAGGACACTTTAGTCACACAGCAAGTTAGGGGCAGAGGCAGAATTTGAACTCAGCACTGTTAGGCTTCTAGGTGCTTACCCCACCTCTTATCTGCAAGGAAAAATATGTGTGACTTAAAGATAAGTTTGGAGAAGGCAGAGGCGACATTCATTTGGAAGGATCTAGAGGAGTCTAGTGGATAAGGTAGCATTTATACGGGCCTTGAGGACAGCTATGGGATGTGGTGGGGGCAGAAAACACATACTACAGACCCCCTTCATTCTTTAAATATATGCGCAACTCAGATGGGTTCAAGGATAAAAAGAGGAGACAGCATTAACTCAAATTCCTCTTGGGCTGCATCTTACACTTTGAATGCTAGCTCTTTCTTCCCATTCAAGCTTGCCTTCCTAATGATTCTGCTAAGTATAAGGAATTAGTCTGCAATTTTAAGATTCACAGCTGGAAAAATTTCATTTTGGAGCCACTGAAGCCAAGAAAGTTTAGCAGTTTTGATTGAGCAGGTCTAGGAGTTATTGAGCTTGGAGTGAACATGTGCTTCCTGGACTGATGAGGTTTATAAGACTGATAGTGGCTGTATTGTGTTGCTATTAGGCAATCTCTGTGTGATAAGCCTAAACCTTGTGTCCTCTTTTCAGGCTCTTTGAAATCAGAGGTTGATGCATCCTCCCATCTCAGCACAATGCCCTGTCTATCTGACAGACACACACAGCCATTTTGATGCACAGTGAGTCTGATCCCTGGAAATGCCTTAGAAGTTGTAAAACCACAAATAATAATTGTTTTTATATCCTGCCTGTCCCTTTTTAGGGTAGAACAGATATGGTCATAAGTAACCCCAACTCCCTCAATGAATATTTTGGATAAAAGCAGTAGGCTGAGAACTCTCAGTAATCTTTTTTTATAGTTTTGTAGTACTACTCATAAGCCAATGAGTTGCAACTACTTTACAAAGAACTGATCCTTTTTGAGAGTCAGGCACTGAGTTATGGACCTTATATATCACCTCCTTAACTCTTATATTTCACAGTAACACTTTGAGAAACTTGAGATTCAGAGAGGTTAAGTATCTTGCTTAAGGTCACACAGCCAGTAGATGGCAGAGTTGATATTGGAATCTACTTTTACATGACACCAAGTCAATGCCTTCACTTCAAGTTGTTGGTAGGCACTTCCATTTTATTTTTTTCTTTTTCCTTTTCTAGATCTTTAATTTTTGTTTTCTTAGAGTTGGAGTTGGGGGTCTCATTATATTTTTCAGGCTGGACAAAAACTACTGGGCTCAAGTAGCTGTCACTACAGGCACCTGTCTGGGCATTATTATCGTTCTTTGGCTGGGAATACTAAAATCTGGAAGTTAAAACATTTGTAAGGTCACACTGCAGCTCAGACGCAGATATTATCTATATCCAGTCACAGTAGTGTGCTAGTTCAGAGCAGACTTCTAAATGATGTTGCATGTCAGATACTGGTCAGAAATAGAACATGCAGAAGTGAGAAAACACACTATTTGGAGGAAAAACCAAGTAAAACTTCTAGAAAAATGCCTGAGAGTTTCAATTTAAAATGACTTCAGAAATAATAATAATAATAATGATAGTGATAATTATTATTATTTATAGCTGCTTATCACTGAGATACTTCCAAATTGGCCATTTATTTTTGAAGGTGTAAATGTCAAGCTCAAAATATGTCAACACTAGGAAATTTCAAAATAATCAGTAGGGCAGATGATCTGTAGGCTTGTTGCACAGATACTGTTTGTGAAATAGTCAATGTTGTCCTAAAAACTGGCAGAAAAGCAGCCTCCATTGCTATCTTTTTCTGAAAACAGCCTAAGTAGTTAGGGGGGTAAGAATCGTATACTGAGTGCACCACCTAGAAATGATTATCCATCCAGATGGCTTGTGGTTTTATTTTATGTTGCTTGATGATTGTATTTAAAAGAGCTACATTTTTGCATGCATTGGGTAAGATGCCCAAGGTAAGAATTAATGCTACATCCATCTTTTTTTTTTTTTTTTTTTTAAGCCGAATTAGGAGTCTTTATTAGCTGGCCAGCGACTGCTCCTTACACCACCTAAATTCGGCAGTCCAAAGAGCAGCCAACTGGCTGAGTGCAACAGGCCTTTTAAAGGCAGAACATGGGGATGTTGGGGACTTTCCACAGCTTTGGGGGATTTTGTTATATAAGCATTGCAGACAAAGTTTTGACAGTTTTAAAATTTCAGCTTTTAGCATTACATGACCATTACAAAAAGTTATAACAGTAGTTTTGAAGCCTACAGCTCTTAACAATAGGGAGGCCAATGGCCTGAGCTGGTAGCACTACTCCCAGGTAGGGATTCACAGGTAATGCCTAATTCTTACAAGAGAGTAAACTGAGGCAAAAGCAAGCAGGATAGCCGTGATTAGAAATCTAAGTCTAACTCAACCACCTATGTCCTTTCCTCCAAATCCCGATGCCTCTCCTTAAAAAAGCCAGTAATGAGTGGAGAAACCAGAGGGGTGAGAGACCACGCTGGAGAACATGGCCCAGGACTGCCCTCCCTTGCAGTGGGAACACAGCATGATTGAATAACTTGGGAGTAGGTGTTGCCCGACTGCTTATTGGCTTGTTTTAGTTACCAAGACTAGGAAAGGAAGACTACCTGGGAGGGGGGGATGCAAGATTTGCAGAGCTTTGCCCCTGGAGCACGCAGAGCTTTTCCTGCGGCCACAGCATCCGGAACCCAAAGTCCCATCCATCTTAAATCTAATGTTAGGAAATCTCAAGACCAAGATGGTCGACTAGACACAGGTAGCATGTGTCTTCCCCACAGAGAATAACCAGAATAGTATGCAGACTTTATTCAATGCAAACAGGACATCATCCAGGCATATAGTCATCTGTCTGGCCAAAGCCAAAGTGAAGGAGAAAATCCTACAAGCTATGAGACAAAGGCATCCAATAATTTACAAAGGAAAAAATCCATCAGACTAACAGCAGACTTCTCAAAAGAAACCTTACGAGTCGGAAGGAATAGGTGTCCATGTTTGGTCTTCATAAACAGAATAATGGTAGCCAAGAATTTTGTATCCTACAAAATTAAGTTTCATAAATGAAAGAGAAATAAAATATTTCCCAGAGAAGTAAATACTAAAGGAATCTGTCACCCCTTGACCTGCCACACAAGAAATGCTCAAAAGTACTCTAAACACCAAAAAGAATGGTTGCTACTCACCAGTGTAAAAACACTGGAAAGTAATCTCACAGATTTATAAAACAGTAACAAAAGGGAGAATACAAGGCAATTAGGTAACAATTATCAGGATGATTTGAACAGTATTTCATTTATTAATACTAATATTGAATGTAAATGGTTGAAATGCCTCACTTAAAGATATGGATTGACAGAATAGATCAAATCACACACATTCCAAATATACAGCGTCCAAGAAATGCATATAATTCGTAATGAGCTGCATAGACCCAAGGTAAAGGGTGGGAAAGATTATTTCATGCAAATGGAAACCAAAAATGAGTAGGAGTACCTCTTCTGATATTAGATACAGACTTTAAATCAACAACAGTTAAAAAAAAAAAAGACAAAGATTGTCAATATATAATTATAAAGGGATAAATTCAACAAGAATATATAACAATTCTAAATATATATATACACCTAACACTGGAACTTCTAGATTCATAAAACCAACACTACCAGACCTCAGAAATGAAATAAACAGCAACATAATAATAGTGGGGGACTTCAAGGCTACACTGACAGAACCAGACATATCATTTAGGCAGAAAATCAACAAAGAAACTCTGGACTTAACTGAGACTCTGGAACAAATGGACCTAACAGACAGTGACAGAACATTCTACCCAAAATGGCAGAATATACATTCTTCTCATCAGCACACGGAACATTTTGCAAGATAGACCGTATGTTAGACCACAAAATAAGACTCGGAAAATTTAAAAAAATTGAAATCATACCATGTATCTTTTCAGACATAGTGGAATAAAACTAGAAATCAGTTCCAGGAGGAACTCTCAAAGCAATACAAATATATGGAAATTAAACAACCTGCTGCTGAATGATTCGTGAGTCAATGATGAAATCAAGATGGAAATCAAAAAATGTCTTCAATTGAGAGACAATGGTGACACAAGCTACCAAAATCTGTGGAATACAGGAAAAGCAGTGCTAAGAGGGAAGTTCTTAGCACTAAATGCCTACGTCAAAAAGACAGAAAGATCACAAATTACCGGCATAATGTCACAGCACAGGCAATGAGACAAACGAGAACAAACCAAACCCAAGGCTAGCAGAAGACAAGAAATAGCAGAGATTAAAATAGAACTAAATGAAATTGAAATAAAAAAAAAGTACAAAGGATCAACGAAAAGTTAGTTCTTTGAAAAGATAAACAAAATTGACAGACAACTAGCTAGATTAACCAAGAAAAGAATAGAGAGAATTCAAATAAGCTCAATCAAAAATGAAAAAAGAGACATTACAACTGATACCACAGAAATACAAAAGATCATCCAAGATTGCTATGAACACCTCTATGCACAAAAACTAGAAAATCTGGAGGAAACAAATAAATTTTTGGAAACACATGACCTTCCAAGTTTGAATCAGGAAAAGATAGAAAACCTGAACAGACCAATAACAGGTGGTGAGATTGAATCAATAATAAAAAATCTCTGACAAAAAGCCACCCCAGTTCCAGATGAATTCACAGCTCAATTCTTTACAGTAATAGGACTTTGAATTTCCTTTGGAGTAATGTTTCTCTCCTTTTATTAGCCATGCTGTTTGTATTGTATTTGTTCAACATTCCACTCTAGGAATAGGTCATAGTTAAAATTAAGCCAATTGTGGAGCTCATTATTTTTGCTATAATGATTGGTTTAGCAAAGGCATGCCACCTAATTTGGTCAATAATAATTAATTGGAAAGATTCATTCTGAAAGTCATTCCCCTCATTCCTGGAAGACATGAACATGTTGGCAGTTGGTTTACTGTCACTCTCTCCAACCTTATGCCTAATTAATTATTGGCAAATTCAGAAACTATATGGATGATCCATCTTATTTCTTGGACTCTCAATTCCTTTATTTTTCCCTTTCCTTCACTCTAAGTGAGATATTCATTCTCATCCAGACTTTGTCTTTACCAATCAGTCTAACCCTTTCATAATCTCTTTTAATCATCCTGATCTATGATAAATTTGGCTATTTTTTCAGCTTCATCCATTTTGTAAACTCATTTTCAAAATTCGCCGATCAAAGTTGAATGTGAATTGAAGATATACCTTGTTATTGTCCCTTACCATTACCATTGTGCACACATGTCATGACTTTCCTCCTTAACCATCTTCAATTTCATGTTATAACACTAAAATTACATCTCATGTGGAGTTCTCAATTCCCTTGTCCCTTTCTCCCTCCTTTACACTCACCTAGCAAAGCTCCTATATGAATGAAACCCAACTTTGTCTACTTCATGGCTTCACTAAGATAGCTGAGCAGAGCTGGAGAAAAACACACATTGCTGACTGATATAATTTTAAATCCATGACCATAACCTCACATTAGCCCTCAGAGATTTGCTCAGTCTGCTGTGTTTCCCTATTAACTCCTCCACTCTCTTTGATGATGATTAATATTTCACATTTCCTCTTTTCTCAAGTCACCAAAACCTTCTTGTCCTGATCTCTCTCTGCTCCACCATCACATCTACCAACTCACTGGTATCTGCGCCCACGTAGTCTTTGTTCCTTCTCATTGCTGTGGATCCACTGCTGTGGAAGTCCAGCTCCTCCACTGGGTTCTAACCCTTCCTACCTACTCATGGACATCATTCCAGCAATTCTCTCCTCTCTCTCATTGTTGTCAAGTTTTCCCTCTTTCCTGAACCATTCCCATCAGTATGAAAACATGCTGTAATGTCTTCTATCTAAAAAGAAAACAAACAAACTTTCCTTGATCTACATTTCTTTTCAGGGACTGTCCTGTTTTTTTGCTCCCTGTTCACCAAAACTCCTAAAGGTCTGTCTCAGTTGCAGTATCCACTGGCCCTCCCAGCCATGCTAGTTAGCCTTTTCTCTCAATCTCTCCACATTGCCAAATCCAGTGGTCAGTTCTCAGTCATTTTCTTATTTGACATAATTTGTCATTCCTTATTCCTTGAAGAACTTCATTTTTCTCCTAGAAAACCACTCACTTTGGGGTCTCCTCACACTTCATTGGGTGTTCTTTCTTAACTTCTTTGCTGGTTCCTTCTCACTTATCTCACCTCTAACTATTAAAATGCTCCTGAGTTCATCACCCAGTTTCTTCTTTTTTCTACCTGCACTTTCTTCATGGGTGACCTCATCCAGTTTCATGGCTTTCAACAGTGTCTATCTGCTGAGCATTCTCAAATCTATTTCAAGCCCAGACATCTTTCCTGGTTCTACATTTGATATCACTACTAGATATCTGTAAGCACCTAAAACATTTACAAACCAAACCACAGGATTACATATCCGCAAGCCCCATAAATCTGTTTTTCCTATACTTTCTCCATCTGTGAAAATGGAAACTCCATTCTTCCAAAGGCTCAGGCAAAAAACCTTGGTGTCAATATTGACTGTTCTTTTCCTCTTGCATCCCACATCCAATCCATTACCAGATCCTGCCAGTTTTACCAACAATATATGTGCACTTTTCATCATCCTGACTTTGACCATGTTGGGCTAAACCATCACACCTCTCATGTGCAGATTCTCTGAATTGGTCTCTTACTTCTACTGATACTTCCACCTCCCTGTGGTCTATTTCCCACATGGAAACTAAAATGACCCTTTTAATACTGTAGTCAGACATAACTGCTTAAAATCTTCATATAACTTCCAATTTCACTCAAATAAAAGCCAAAATTTTAAAATAGACTATAGGGCCCAATATCATCCCTCCCAATATGTTTTTTTGTTTGTTTGTTTGTTTGTTTTTTAAGGAAAACCCTCAGTTTCTATCATTCTCCCTCTTGGACACTCCTCTTCGGTCATGTGCCCTGTTTGGTGTTCCCTGAGCACAGTAACCTGCTCTTGCCTCAGTACCTTTCCACTTGCTGCTTTAGAGTCTTTCTTTCTCTTTCTTTCTCTCTCTTTCTGTCTTTCTCTCTTTCTTTTTTCTTTCTCTTCTACCCTCAGACATTCTTACTTTTTTCAGATCTATTTTCAAAAATCAAATTATCAGAGAGGCCTCTCTTGAAAATCCCATTTGAAAAAACAAACTGCGCTTTGTACCTGAATTTCACTTTGCTTCCTTCCCTCTTTCCATGACTTATTTTTCTCCATAGCACTTGCTACCACTTCCCATATTTCCCCCATATCTTATCTGTCTATTTATCATAGTTCCAAATATGGCAGAACCAGAAAATTGGATGTACAGAATGAAAGATTCCCAGAATTAAAAGAGGTCTGATTTACCAATAACAGAGACCACTTATTTTGTTTTAGGCACTCAATAGAGAGGAATTCATTTAACTTAGAGCAAACTTAGGAAGTAGGCAACATTATTCATATTTTTCAAATGAGCGAATTGAGAGTTATATAGGTTATATAACCTGTCTAAGACCATACAGTTAGGACATAGCGGTGTGGGTACCGTTGCCCAAATCTTGCCCTATTCCAAGCCTAGGCCCATAAAATATTCTATTTTATTTTTTTCATAAGAAAAAATTTGAGAATATCCCTGTATTCTTGATGGAATTAATTAACTCATGATCATGCCATGCTAACAAAACCTGCATAAGGAAAATGGGTTTGTAAGTGCAATACTCAGGTCAGGCAAATATGACTAAGTTCTGGTAATATATGACCATATCGTTTGCTAGTTGCTTTTCCTGTTGGAAATTCCAATATCACTTGGATCCCCTTCTCTAAGTTGTGGCTCTTCTTAGTGGAAGCCATCGAACACTCTCTGTTGGAGATTGACTTGTGTTCATTGACACTGACAGTTCTCAGTCTTTCCCAGCCCTTGTGGATTTCCACAGGTTTCCACACACATTCCTATTCTCAGTGACTGCTACAGGCTCATGATGATGATGTGTGTAACTGGCTTGGGGTATCTATGAGGAATTTTTTTTAGAAAATTCTGCCTCTAGACATTACTTACATTGAATTTGTATAATTTGCACCCTAAATACCTTAAATACTTAAAGATAATAGTTATAAAAATTCCTCATAGGACACACTGACAGAGAATTTACCCCTCTGGAATTTCAACAAGTCGTGTACCGAACTTCATTTAAATCTATGAAATTTTTAAAAATTCCCTCTACTGAGGTAAAATTAACGTACAGAAAGTTGTACATTTTGATGTCTACAACTTGATGAGTTTGGAGATAGGTATACACCCATAAAACTATGATCACAATCAATGCCATCTTATACCATACGTAGAAGTCAATCCAAAATGGATTAAAAACTTAAACGTAAGACCTAAAACTGTAAAGATAGAAGAAAACACAGGGAAAAAGTCTCTAGTCTCTAGATGTTGGCCTTGGCAATGATTTCTTGTGTATAACACCAAAAGCACAGGAAACAAAAGCAAAAAGATGCAAATGGGACTACACCAAACTAAAAAGCTTCTATAAAGCAAAGGAAAAAATCACCAAAATGAACAGACAACCTACCAATGAAATAAAATATTTGCAAACCATATACCTGATAAAGGGTTAATATCCAAAATATATAAGAAACTCCTTCAGCACAATAGAAAAAAATTCCCCCAAAAACCAAATATACAAATAATTTGATTTAAAAATGGGCAAAGGACTTGAATAGATATTTCTCCAAAGACGACATACAAATGGCCAGTAGGTGTGTGAAAAATGCTCAGTATCACTAACATCAGGGAAATGCAAATCAAAACCATCATAACATAACATTTCATACTTCTTAGGATGGCTATTACCAAAAAACCAGAAGATAACTAGTGTTGACAAGGATGTGGAGAAAAGGAAACCCTTTGTACTCTGTTGCTAGAAAGATAAATTGGTACAGCCACTATGGAAAACAGTATGGAATTTTCTCAGAAAATTAAAAAATAGAATTATCAAATGATCCAGCAATCCTAGGAATTGAAAACAGGATCTCAAAGAGATATTTGCACACCCATGTTCATAGCAGCACTATTCACAGTAGCCAAGAGATGAAAACAACCTAAACGTTCATAAATGGATGAATGAATAAAGAAATATGACATACACATACAACAGAATATTATTCAGCTTTAAAAAGGAAGAAAATTCTGCCAGTTGCAACGACATGGATGAACCTGAAGGATATTATGTTAAGTGAAATAATGCAGACACAGAAGGATAAATACTACATGATACTTATGTGAAGAATCTAAATAGTCAAAGTCATGGGAAGTAGAGAGGAGAATGTTGGTTGCCAGGGGCTGGGGGAGAGAGAAATGGGGAGGTGTTTATCAAGGGTGCAAAGTTTCAGTTATGCAAGATACATAAGTTCTGGAGATCTACTGTACAGCATAGTGTCGACAGATACTGTATTTTTAATGATACCGTATTATATACCTAAAAATTGCTAAGAGGGTTGATTTTAAGTGTTCTTATCACAAAAATGTAAATAAATATGTAATAAAGAGAGTGGAGGAAACTTTTGGAGGTGATGGATATGTTTATGGCATATTTATTTCTAATTTTCTATTTTTCTTATAAGAATGTAAGATTTGGTTATATAAGGGAAGGGGCTTTGTTCTCGCCTGTTTCCTCAGAACAGTACTTGGGGTGTATTGAGCTCAATACATATTTGTTGAATGAATAAATAAAATAATTCTTCCAAAAGACCTATAGGGAGAGATAGTTTTTCTTATCATTGGATAGGATGAGAAAGCTTATAGTCCTAGGAGATCTGGCACTGAGGAAAACAAGGAAAACCTTAGAAAATCAGCTTGCAGCTTGGAAAGTAGGGCAGAAAGTCACAAAGAAACTGATACTACTGACAGCCCATTAAATATCAATTTTCCCCTTTCTTGATAAAATAATCCCGGTTTTCTAAGGTGTCCCCACCTCTAGGAAAATAAATCTATCTACAGCTCAGGAATAAATTGTGAATATTCAGGGCCTCTCTTGGTCTCCCAAGCTAAATTATTGATTTGAGTTGGGCATATTACCCACTGTTGACCATGAGAAAGGAGGGAAGGTTTGCTGGGGAGTTCTGGGAAAGGTTTCTTCACTCTTCCAAGGAGCACAGCATGGGCTCTGAAATCTCCTTCATTGGCTGGACCCTGTTGTGTCTCCATGTGACTGCTGGACATTGTGTTGCCATGTGGGGACCACAGACGAAGATAACTAAGGAGGCTGACATGATGAGGAAGACATGGTGGAAAAATACAAGGACACTATATTTGATGATGGAATTGACCTACGGAATTAACCAACCCTAGAGATAGCCTATTTTGAGATTTTTGGGTTAGATAATGTGAGACATTTCCTCATGTCGACTGAACTGAAATTTTCATTACGTGTAGCCCAAAGTACCCCAACTGCTATACCAATCTAGCTCTTAAATTATCAACGAGGCAAGCCAAATAACTTCTTTTTACTATGTAAGCCAATTTAAATTGGGTTGTCTTTTACTTGTGGCTTACTTGCAATCAACAGAGGAGCTGAGACTCTTACCCAAGCATCCCTCATAGAATTTTTTTTTTAATTTACCTGTTTCCCCAGATTGTGTTTTAGTCATAGGATTGCATATCCATATTTTTAGAGATTTTAGTATCTGTCCATCCAGCCGCATCCATCATGATATTACCTAACCCGGTGACACTCAGTGACTGAGTTTCATTTCTGTAAAATTGTGTTTGTGTGGTTGTACCAGGCCTAGCAGTTGTGTGCAGTAGGTAAAATTGGGAGGCGGTAGCGGTAAACTCTATAAATGCCTCCCTCTAGTCACGATCATTAAGATAGATCTAGAAGCAGAGTTTCCTCCTGTGCTGAATTCTCATTTTGCACTGAGTTGGCAGAGTGGAGGCGTGCACACAATCAGATTACAAGAATCACAGAAGTTCTTACCACAGACAAGGGCTGTATTGGCTACTTTAATTTTTGCTTCATTTTTATTTGGGTTAAAAAGAGCTTTATCAAGTTTGAGATAGGAGAAATTTGAAACAAGGAGAAAGGAATTAAATTTGAAACCTGATACCTAAACATATCTTACTTACCCCACCAGAACATTCTCAAAGCAAGATTAAGGTTTCCCATTTTCCCAAAAATTCTCCAGACCGGGCAGATTGCACCAACCCAGGAAACATGTGAATAATAAGGATCATATCATCTGTTTTTCTAAATCTAACTTCTTCTATTTGAATTTTTTTCCCTGAATCTAGTTATTTTTTCTTTTGTGTATATGTGTATTAAAATATATTTTCTTTTAGGAAATGATAATAATAAACGGGAGGTAATTTTTATGTATTTGGCCAAATAAAGAGTTGATGTGATGAACTGAAGGTGATCAGAAATTGTTTGACACTCTTGCCATTGAGAAGCAAGCTTTTTTTACCTTCCTCTAATATGGTGGAAGTGATATTATGCCAGTTTTTGGCCTAGCTCTCTAGGAGAACTTGTAGCTTCCATTCTGGTATCTTGGCGGCCTGAGCCGTCACATAAAAAGTCCAGCTATCTTGCTAGATAGACCGTATGGAGAGGCCCTGGGAAGTCAGGGAGAGGGAGAAAGCCCAGCTGAGCACAGCCTTCCACCCACCCTTGTCGAGGTGACAAGTTTATGAGTGAAGCCTTCATGGGTCTCCCATGTCAGTCTAGTTTTCAGGTGAATACCACTGCATGATGCTAGTTGATACCATGTCAACAAAAGAATTGGCAAACTGAGCCCTTTCTGAATTTGTGACCTACAAAAGAATCAGGTAATAAAATGATTCTTATTTTAAATCACTACCTTTTGGGGTAATTTCTTACATAGTAATTGATAACCAAAATAGTTGGCAATGCTGTTTGGGGGGAAAATTTTACTTGCGCATGAAATCGAAAATTTTTGAAAGTTCATAATCATGGTGATGTAGCTTTGTTGAAAACATATGCTATATCTATGTGTAAGAAATTTGTCAAAAACCATATAATACTTAGATAAAAACGTAGTAAGAAACACAAAAATCCTAAGTAAAGAAAGCTATAAAATCTTATTGAAAGACAGAAACAACGAATTCTATGTTCTTTCATGATATGACTTAAAACTCAAAATAAAAGTTTCCATAAAATAAATGAATTAAATACAATTTAATTAGAATACCTATGGATTTGTAGTTTGTTGGAATTAGATAATAAGACCTTGGAAATCATTTGGGAGATTAAGTATGTCAGAATAGCCAAGAAAAGTATGAAAAAAAATGGTGAAGTAATATTGCCTTATTAAATATTCAAATATTTGATTAAATATCAAATATTCAAACACTGTATAAATTTATGTGATCAAGACACCATGGTAATGGCATATACATACACAAATAAATTACTGAAGCAGAATGGAGAGCCTATATGTAAATACTAATATGTTTGGGAATTGGATCCCTAATAATACCTACTGAAATTAAAAGTACACATATTCAACAACATCAATCTTGAGAGTAAAAGCTCCAATAGATGTAAATTTATGTGTACAAGTTATTTAGTGTTTCATAGTTTTCAGTGGTCAAAAAAATTGGAAGCAAAATAAACATCCTTAAATAAAATGTGATAATCTATACAAGGGAATAGTGAGCAGCCACTAAAAGGAATGAAATAGATCTTTAACAGTCAACTTAAAGGGATAGTCACAATGCACCGTTAATGTAAGAAAAGTAAGGGAAGTATATATAATAAGACTCCCTTTTCATGAAACAAACAAAAAAATGCTACTCCTCATTATTACCATTTTATTTAATGGTTTCATGAACAGTGAGAAATATATGGAAGATTATACAGAGAATATTGATCTTATTAGTAGAGAACTGGGCAATGTGTCCGAAACTGAGAAATTAATCAAATGGTAGCATTTCAGGAAATTTCTACTTTTTGTACTAGTTGAGCTTTTATTTCATCGGTGTATGCATATAATCTGAAAGAAAGAGAGAAAAGTTGTTATAATTGTAGGAAATAAAAAGTAGTTTAAGAAACAGACTAACTTACTCTTGAGGAACCAAGTAGATCAGTTTTTGAATTGAGATCCATATATCCCCTTAAACGTGACTAGTTTTCCATATATAAACCAATCACAAAAGTTGATTAGTTAAAACATGAAATAGTAGCTAACATTTTTAAAATTCGGTGTTTTACATAAGAGTAATGTGGACTACTTTGTAATCACTTCGTAAATGATATCCTCAGAATTGTACAGTGCACAATCCACACATCCATCTATAGGAGCTCTGGCTATAGAAATTCACATATTATCAAAAACTTTCAGATAATCTGATGATAAAACATCTCAAATGGAAATCTGTATCTTTACATTAAAAGTAAAAGAAAGAAAAGGAAATACTTGAATAACCTTTTATAAATAAACGGAAGGGGAAAAAATGTGGACATGAAATTAAATGGTGGGCTAATGAGTATATATATGAATTCCGTCTTTATAGGTGTGCTGGTTAAACAGATGATTCCAGAGCAGCCAAACAGTTCACCTTTGGCTGGAAATAAGGGAAAGCTCAGGTGTACATACTGTCACAAAAATGTTCTCATTAAATGTGATTGATTGATTGATAGACTGACCCACTCATTTCACAAACTGTAATTGAAGGACTACTGGTACCAAACAATGTACTACTGGACTTTGGGAGGAGAGGGAAAGGGTAAACATGACACGATCCCATAGTATAGAAAACATTATAAAGTTATAAATAAGAATATTACAATTATAATTATTATAACTCAAGTAGGTAATATTTTTTCTTTGAGAAGATGAATTTTGACATTCCTCTAAAAACCTGTAGGGTAACTTGAACCTATCTCATTTTATCCTTATACACTTGACTGATAATTAAATCAGTTTTATTTCCAGAGCGGGGCTTTATTAGAGTCCATCAATTTGTCAGGTCCTATTACCTCCCAATAGGTGTTCAGTGATTTAAAGAAACGAATTGACAAGCTTCAGGCCATTTCTGAGAGTACCAACTGCCAAGCCTTAACAAACTGCGGCAGGAGTTTCATCAGAGGAAAAACACACTGAAAGATTTGTCTCCACTGAAGCATTCTGTCCTTGTGACTCAGGATGTGTTTAGGAGTAGGAAGTTATCTGCTTTTTTCAGACATAGACACAGGAACAAGGAAAGCCTTCTGACCCCTGGGCTTTGTGATCAATCTTCTATAAGATGCCACATTCTTCTGAGCAGGGTCAAGATCCTTCTCCAATTTACATCCTTTCTTGTTGACTATAGCACATTCAGTCCAGTTTTTTTTTTTTTTACCTCTCCTAGTTATTGTTCATCATTTTTTGCCATCCGTATAAGTCAGCTCAGGCTGCCATAACAAAATACCACAGACTGGGTAGCTTAAACAACAGAAATTTATTTTATCACTGTTCTGGAGGTTGGAAGCCCAAAATGAAGGTGTCAGCAGGGTTGGTTTCTCCTGAGGTCTCTCTCCTTGCCTTGTAGATGGCCTCCTTCTTCTTGTGTCCTCAGATGGTCTTTCATCTGTGAACATGCATCCCTGGGCGGGGGGGAGGGTCTCTTTTCTTATACGGACACCAGTCCTGTTGGATTAGGGCTTCACCCTTATGACCTCATTTAATCTTAGTTGCCTCCTTAAAGGTCCTGTCTCCAAACACAGTCATGCTATGGGGAGTACAGCTCAGCGGTAGAGCATTTAACTGCAAATACAGTCACATTCTGAGGTTCTGGGGGTTAGGACGTTAACATATGGGGGGGGCACTTTTCAATCCATAATGCCATCTGTCTGTTTCTCTTTCTCTTTCCAGGTCTTGTTCCACTACGTCTTTTAATAGTTGCTTGGGTTGATCCTAAACTCTTTGAGGTAGATTCACAAATTTCCTCAGAGCCAAAAATAGGTATATCTATTGCCCCCTGTTGAGCACTTTAGATTAATGCTGTGTGTTAGGAAGGAGAGTTACGGGGAACCGTGGGACAGCATGCAGACCCTAATTAGGGGTGTTTGAAAGGGGCTGTTTCTTTTTAACCCTTCTTTTTACTGAGGGAAAGAAAATTACTTTTTGACATAAAGACTTGTTATAGATTGTATGATTTACAAACAAAAATTGCCAACAAAATGCCTGACTCTTATTTGGTTTTTACTTCCTCCTTTTACTCTGCTGTCGTTAAATTTATTAAGAGATTGTTGTTGAAAGTAGATTTCTGAGAAGAGGTCCAGGTACATTAGAAAAAAATTACAGTATCTCCTGGGGCAGAAACGGGCATCATTATTGACAATGACGGGCCAAGTGCACTTCTCAAGACTCTCAATTTTTATCGTGGATGCTCTATCCTACCTATTTCTGAGACACTGACAGAGTGGAAGGGTCCCTTGACATTGCAGACATCTAGTGTTCACTTATGCCAGGTCTAAATGGACCCATGATCATTCTATATGCTTCTTTTGCACATTTCTTCAAGACTCTAATAAGTATTTACTTAATTATATCTTATTAGATTCATTGGCATCTTTCATCTTCTGATCTGCAGGTGTTAGTTATATAGCAACCCAATATTACTGGCAATATTACTCCATCACCAACAGGAATTCAGAGATATAAAAAATATGTGCAACTTTATGCCAACAACTGTTTCCCCCCAGAGCCATTCGCTCAGCTGCCCATAATCCCCTAGGAGCTTCATGGTTTTCAGTGTAAATCAGCTTGTTTGTATCTTTTGTTTTGTTTTAAACACAGAAATCTGATTACAGCTAGCCGGTTTTGCTAGATTGTAGAAATTACCCTCAGAACGACTGGAGGGGATATAGGAAATTTATCTATCGGCTGAACATTTTAAGTAGCAATCCACGGGGGTCATTTACATGAAAGAAAAAGCAGCGTGAGGCCGCCTTGGGATTTACAGGCACTTTTGTTAGAAATGAAAATATCATACATCTGGCCAAAATGGATTGAATGGTTCAGTGCACACAGCGTTCCTTTCATTGGTAAACAGTTTGAAAAATCCAGCAAGTGAGAAATGAAACACTGATTTGGTTCAAAACTGAAAATTCTCTTATAAGTTTAATGCTTATCCCAAGTATCAAAGATTTTTGTTCAAAATATAGAGCTTTGGTCTGTGGTAACAAGGCAGCACACTTTACTGCAAACCTGGTTAGTTGAAAGACCTGTGCTTATGAAGTTTGTAATTCAGTGGAAATGGGCGAAGAATATTTAGAATGCAACGACTTAGAATTTATAAAGAACACATGTATCAGAGTACGTTATACATCTTCAGAGAAGTCAAGTTGGGATCACATAGCAGAGTGAAATCTATTTGCTAGTACTTGATATCCATAAAACTCTGGGAATAGTTATGTCTATTGAATTCTTGAGACTAAGAGTAAGCATGAGCAGGGAATGTTAACCGGAGAAGAGTGTGTTGTAGGTTGGTGATAGCTAGGTGGTGTCTAAAAGTTACTTTAAAAAATATATTTGTTTTGTTTTGGAGTAACTAGTGGGCTTTATGACTCCAGGAGCCTTTTAGACTGTGATGATTTATAACATAAGTTGCTATAAATTATCTGACTCTTAGTAGTCTTTTAATAAATGTTCATTTCCTTCCCTGCCTCCCTTCCCCCTGAGAGGTTTAGATTTCAGAGAAGCAAGCAGGGAAGTAACATAAATTAACTCAGAATCAATTTGAGTTTTGATTGGTAGGTCTTTTCTATTTCCCATATATTTTGAAGATAAGTGCGTATTCCTTTATTTTATATACACACACATTATATATACATATGTGTGTTTATATGTTAATGTGGAGTTTTGATAATCTATATTTTAATTGAAATAAACGAAATTAAGATTTTTACATAATAAATTCTAAATTTTCTAGGTGTAGGATCAAAAGATTAGGGTTAGCAAAAGGGATTATAGAATCACTAAACATCATTCTGAAAGGGAACCTAGAGATTATCTATCTAATCCCTCCTCACTATCTTTCAGTTGAAGAAATTACACCTGATTAGGTTAATTGATTGCTTTAACTTGCTTAGGCCAGGGACCTTAATGGTAGCAAATCCTTATTGGAAACAATGAAAAGTCATTTGGAGCTAGTTCTGATGGACGCTTCATGACCAAGTTGGAAAATGTTCTTCGTGCAGCAAAACATCTCAGGAAGCTCATAAACCATCTACTGAGACAGTGTCCTGCCTTGCCTTCTCTCTCTGCGCCAAGCCCCATTACTGGAAGAAGAGAGTTACAAAAACCATTAAAATAAAAACTAAGTCATTAGAAGAAAATGTCCAGATTTCTAGGTTTATTTTGAACGATGTCTCTCATTTGGATGTGTAAGTTCCAAGGTGTGTGCTTATTTTTTGCTTGCTCCAATTAGGGACATTCTTTGAGTTTTCTCTCCTGTACAAGGGTGGTATGAGACTTTTGGGGCAAATGCATTATTGACTTCTGTAATATGACAGTTGTGCAACCAAGAAATCATAGATTTAAAACAAACAACCAAAAATTTTTTTTCTTCTTTTGTAACACAGAAAAGAAACAAAATGTTGTTCTCTTTGATCATTTTAAATTATTTTAATAATATTCTTATTAAAAGATTCTGGTTTAGAGATCTAAAGAAATGTTCAATTTGCTTGGCTTATTTTTAATAATTAGCTTTGAAAGTTTTCTTAGTATGCAATTTTATAATTGTCTACAGTTATAAAACATATTTACATGTAATTCAGAAAATATATAATACCTTACTGAAATTTTATCTAGTGAGTCAATAATATTTGTATTTCCACCTATAAATATCAATTCTATGAGTCTATCATAGTAAATGTATTTTGTCATTTATTCAGCTAAATTTACCATTTCTAACTGAACAGAGATAGTTAATAGTTTACCCAAGATCTATTTCCCCCTTCTTTCTGGGTAATGTGCCTAGCTGGGGAAAACAACAGCAATGATATTTCCTCACCTGGACCAATGAAATAATAAGCTGGAAAATGTCTTCAACTGCTCATGTCCTTTCGTTCTTACCCTTTTCTTCCTGTTAGTTGCCTGGAATGTAGTCATGATAGCTGGAATTCCAGCAGCTATCTTGAAACATGAGGTAACCTTTAGGATAGATGCCAGTGCTGAGGATGGTAGAGCAGAAAGACAAATGGAACTTGGATCCATGATGATAGCTCTGAAGTACCTACTTTCAGGTTTCTTTTTATTTAAGAGAAAAATAAACCCATATGTCTCTAAACCATCATTACCTCATGCTTTCTGTTCTATGTAATGGAGGATAATCCTTCCTGATATGGTAAACCTCAATTTCACCAGTTTTTCCTTGGCTCAAGAAAGTCTTATAGCTACCTGTTGCTTGCTATAAAAATATAACCAGTTCTGCTAAATCCAGGATATCCTATAGAAAAACTGTGTTGGATAATTTCAAGGGGCGCAATTTTCTAGAATATAATGGGAATAGTGTCATCTGGTAGACTATATATAATACAGTATGTTAGTATGGGTCTTAAATGTAATAGCTGTCAGTGTCATAGCTTTACTTCACACGAAGAGCACATCCAGAATGGTATAATGTTCTTTTCTATATGGTTAAATTAAATATAAAAATATCATATAATTACATGTAAAGTAAGGTACACTTTTAAAAAGAGGGTGAAAGAAAAAGAAGAAACAAGTATGTCGATGAACATACAGTAAACAAAAGAAAACAATCAGGCAGAATTCAAATGTTCAAGAAACTATGGAAACCAAAGGGGAGACCTATAGTTTTGCCAGTTTGAGCTGAATGAAGAAATAGATCCTGGCAACCCAACCAATCTACCTACCTTCTGAGAACAAGGAAGTTGAAAGATGCCTCATTAAGCTGAAGGGAGGAAATAAGACAGAACCCAAAGCAAATACAAACTTTTGAGAAATGGCAAGACTGGGCCCAGCTTAGCTCGATGAGCAGAAGTTTCCAGAAACCAAAATTTAAAAAAAAAATTTAACTGCAGTAAAAAACACATGACGTAAAATTTACTATCTTAACCATTTTTAGGTGTACATTTCAGTACTGTTAATTATATTCACATTGTTGTGCAACAGATGTCTAGAATTTTTTCATCTTGCAAGACTGAAACTCTGTTGAAAAACAAAACCTCATTTCCCCCTGTCCCCAGACCCTGGATACCACCATTTTACTTTCTACTTCTATGAATTCTATCCCTCATATAAGAGGAATCATGTAATATTTGTCTTTTTGTGACTGGCTTATCTCACTTAGCATAATTTCCTCCAGGTTCATCCTGTTTCAGCATGTAACAGGATATCATTACTGTTAAAGAGTCAATAATATTTCATTATATGTATGTACCACAATTTGCTTATTCATTTATCACTTGATGAACATTCAGTTTGCTTCAACCTCTTGACAATTGTGAAAAGTGCTGCTAAGAACATGGGTGTGAAAATATCTCTTTGAGCTCCAGTTCTTTTGGAAACATACCCAGCAGTGAGATTGCTGGATCATGTGGTTAATTCTACTTTTAATTTTTTGAGGAACCTCAGTACCATTTTCCATAGCAGCTGCACTATTTTACGTTTTACACTCACCAACAGTGTAATTTCCTTCTCTCCACGTCCTTGCCAACACTTGTTATCTTTTGTCATTTTGATAGTAGCCATTCTAACAGGTGTGAGATGATATCTTATTGTGGTTTTGACGTGCATGTCTTCAATGATTAGTGATGTGAAGCACCTTTTCATATTCTTTTTGGCCATTTTTATATCTTCTTTGGAGAAATGTCTGTTCAAGTCCTTTGTCCCTTTTTAAATTATTTGGTTTTTTAATTTTAGTTATTTAGTTATTTGGTTTTGTTTTTGTTGCTGCTATTGAGTTGTAGGAATTCTTTATACATTCTGCATATTAATCCCTTATCAAATATATGATTTGGAAATATATTATCCCATTCAGTAGGTTGCCTCTTCACTCTGTTTATTGTTTCCTTTGATGGCTAGAAGTTTTAAAGTTTGTCATAGTCCCATTTGTCTGTGTTTGCTTTTGTTGCCTATATCTGGTGTTATATCCGAGAAATTGTTGCCAAATCCAATATCATGAAGTTTCCCTCCATATTTTCCCTCTAGAAGCATAATAGTGTTCAGTTGTGTGTTTAGGTTGTTAATCCATTTTGAGTTAATTTTTATATATGATATAAGGCAAAGGTCCAAATTATTCTTTTGCGTGTGGATATCCAGTTTTCCCAGTATCATTTATTGAAGAGACAGTCTTTTCCCCATCGTGTTGTCCTAGTGTCCTCATTAAAGATTATTTGACCATATACTTGAGGGCTTATTGCTGGGCTTTCTTTCTGTTCCATAATCTCCATTCGATGTCCTTGGTCTCTTTATGCCAGTACCACACTATTTTGATTACTGGAGCTTTGTTATATGTTTTGAAATCAGGAAATGTGAGGTCTCCAACTTTGTTCTTCTTTTTCAAGATTGTTTTTGGTCCCTGAATTTTAGGATGTTTCTTTTTCTTTTTTTTTAATTTTTGCAAAAAGTTCCCTTGGGATTTTGGTAGAGATTACGTCCAATCTGCAGATCATTTTGGTAGTATGGACATTTTAACATTGTTAGTCTTCCAATGCATGAACATGGGATGTTTTTACATTTATTTGTATCTTTTTAATTTTCTAACCTCCTTGTTTAAGTTTATTACTAAATATTTCATTGTCTTTTAGGCTATTATATAAGGGATTATTTTCTTGATATCTTTTTTTTGCACTGTTCATTGTGAGTGTATAGAAATACAGCTGATTTTTACATGTGGATTTTGTATATTACAACTTTGCCAAAATTCATTTATTAGTTTTGAGTGTATGTGTGTATGTGTGTGTGTGTGTATGTGTGTGTGTGTGTGTGTGTGTGTTTGTATTCCTTGGTGTTCAGAAACCAGAAAATTTTGAGAAAATCCTAATCCTACAATGGACATTAGTTCAGCAAGTATTTATTGAGTGCTTACAATTCTAAATACTGGGAATATGATGTTAACCATTTATATGAGACTCCTGCTCTCATGGAGCTGACATGCTAGTGAATGAAGGAAAGAAAATTAATAAACAAGTAAACAAATACATAATTTTAGATAATGATGAATTTGAAGTAAACAAAACTGGGAGCATCAGAAAAAGCTTGACTAGATGAGGGTCTCCTTTACGTTCAGGGAGAGCCTCTCTCAGGGTATGAAACTCAATGTGGGAGCTAAGTGATGGACAAGAGGCAGCCATTCAAAGCACAGCAGCCACCGTTCCAGGTAGGAGGAGTGGCTAGTGCAAAGGCCCTGGGTCAGAACAAGTGCGGCATGTTTGAAGAAAGGATAGTATGGCTAGGTAATTGTGAAGGAGGGAGGAAATTTTAGGAAAAGTTGGAGAGGCAGGCAGGGACCAGGGTTTTCAGGTCTTTGAAAAAAGATCACAAGTTTGGATTTTATTTCGATAAGAAGCCACCGGAGGGTTCTATGCACAAAAGTGATTTGTATTTCAAAACAATCACCCTAGCTGCTCTATGGGTCATGGACTATAGGTGGGAAGGTATGGAAACAAAGAGACCAGTACAGCGGCTATTATATTAACCCAAGTGCAAGAAGATGATGGTTTGAAATAGTTTTGTATCAGAGGAGATGTAGGTCCTACTTGAATGTACTCTGTTTGTATAAAATAAAGCTGTGCAAAAATGATATTTAACCACGCTAAGTGTGATTGTTAGGGGGTGTTTACAACTGACACAGTATATGCAAAAGTTAAAAATACTGAAATAGAATTCCAGGGCTATATCTTTCAAGGAGACTCCAAACTTAAGAGTAGTGATCATGGATGTGGCAAGGAAGACTGAGAGCCTAGCATTTTTTCACCCAATTAATGTTTATGGGGAAAAAAATCAAGATTTTGTGCATTTTCTCAATCATGGATTTAACAGTTGTAATGCATTAGTTAAGGGGGATTCCCATTAATTTGTACGGGAGCAAAAAAGAAAAACAACAAATAATTAAGCTGATTTTTCACTTAAGGATGTTCTGGAAGAATAATTCAGTGTGGAGGGATTATTAAAGGCTCACACAAGAATATATGATTCATATCAACCCAGTTGTAAACTTTTGTCTCAGTTGAGATTTTTCTCTGGTTAAGTTTGCATTGCAAATCCTGTCCCACTTGTCAAATGGACGTGGATTTGTGCTATATCTTCTAATCTGAGTTCAAATAAACTGGTATACTTAAAGGGAACAACATTGTAAAACTCCCACAGATTTCTGCAGGGAGAGGAAGTTTCCCTAATCCGTTTAGTAACAGTCTTTTCTTGGTATCTCTCAGCATATGACAGGGAAGCTGAGTCCTAATGCAGATTGAGTATTCTTTTGGATTAATGTCATATGTTCTTCTAAAACAATATTTAGTTCCATTGACTCATAAATCTATGCATTTTGAGTAATCCATTTATTCAGTTCATTTACTTAAGAAACCACAAGCTTCCTTGTTATATCTCCTTCCAGATATTTTTGAGCTGGTAGCTACCAAGTAAAGAGGCCAATATAAGCACAGTTTATGCTCCAAATCCTCAAATATTTATATTCCTTTCTTTGGGGAGAAACTAGGATATCAAGTGTTTGCTTTACTTACCTTCTAAAGGTGGAAAATTTTGACAGTTTTTTCTCCAATATAATCATGTTTTACAATGACTTTCAATTAATCAAATTAATCAGACAAGAAACAAAAAACCTAACATTTGCCTAATTCTTACTTTGTGCTAGGTACATTCATACACATCTTTTAAAAAAATATTATTTACCTTTCCACTTTAAAATACAGTTATTTCAAGCCTAAAAAAAAATCACAAGAATAATTATACATAGGACTCTGAAAAACCCTTTATCTAAGTTCACCTACTGTGACAAATTTGCTTTATAATTTTTTCTCTCTTTCATTCTCTCATATTATTTTTCCCAAACTGTTTGAAAGTGGGTTGTGTATCTAATATTTTTTAACCTTTAATAATTCTTCAATGTCTTTTTCCTAAAAAATAAGGTTATTGTCTTGCATATCCATAATACAGTTATAATATTCAGGAAATTGGACACTGATACAATATTTCTGTCTAATCTACAGTCCAGATTCCCATTTTTACCGATTGTCCCGATAATGTCTTCACAGCATCTTGGTTCTTTCAGCCCAGGATCTAGCACTGTGCTCAGTGGCTGAGTCTCTTCCTTCTGCTTTATCAGAAACAATTCTTTGGCCAGTTATATTATAGAATGTTTCTCGGTTTGTGTTTTTCTGTTGTTTGTTTGTTTATATTTCCTCATGATTAAATTTAAGTCTGTACCTCTCGTTTGAGTACTACGAAAGTTATCACATCTGGTTGCATGGTACGTCCATCTACCCCTCATCAGAGATGCTAATTTTGATCACCCAACTAAGATATTTCTTGCTTTTTACACTGTAAAACTGATATTTTTCCACACTTGCAAATAATAAGCAATCTCTGGGGAGACAATTAAGACCATGCAAATATCATGGCCTTAGGAACTCCAGCCCCAGTGGATTTAGTGCCCATTGAGGATTCTTGCCTGAACCAATCATAACTCTGATGGTTACAAACAGTGATTTTCCAAGTCACACCCCTCCACACCTGCCAGTTGGCATTCCTTTGCCGCTAAGAATGCTAATTTATTATCAATACAAACTCATGGATCCATACTTTATTCATTGGGTTATAATCCGTTACTATTCAATTGTTCTAGATTTGGTGAGTTGGAGTCTTTTTAAGTCAGCTCTGTATTTCTGCTTTTGTGTTTTTGAAATATATTTTTTTAAAAAACTTTCAATTTCAGAATAATTTTTCAGAAAAATGCCAGAGGTAACACAGAATCCCCTGCAAACTCCACACTCATTTTCCCCTATTATAACATCTTATATTACTTCATTTATAACAACTAAGGAACAAACATTGGTACATTACTATTAACTAAATGACATACTTCATCCAAATTTTACTAGTTTTTTCCCTAATGTCCTTTCCCTCTCCCACAATCCCGTTAAGGATACCACATTACATTTAGCTGTCATGTCTGCTTAGCCTCTTCCGCTCTGTGACAGTTTCTCAGACTCTCCTCGTTTTTGATAAATTTGACAGTTTTGAAAAGTACTGTCCCGTGTCCTTTTGACATGCCCAATTACTTATTCATTTGTTTTTTATTTGAGTACTTCCTTACTTTCTGGCACAAGATGTTTCAGGCTCAGCTTTTTACTTCCCTAATTTAGTTCTGGAATTTGCCATTTCTCTAAGAAGCTCCTGTTTCCTCTAACAGAGAATGGCAGTTAGGAACTAATCTGTGGGCACTAAATAGGCTTATTGATACTGAGGTGTCTAGTGTCATTGATTCCAGGTTTTTTCAGCAGACAGAGTTAGAATATATAGATTAGATACAGATGTAGATACAAACGTAGATAGATAGAGATGTAGATTCACATGGATACCTACAACTTCAGTCCAACCCCACCGGCCTCTTCCTTGCCTTCTTCTCTTCCATTTCATAGCCTCCTTCTTCTGTAGTGATGAGCTGCCACTTTCAACGTCATTAACACTTACTCAATCATTTGTTCAATCACTCAATTCCACAATACACATAAACAAGTTTCAGAATTTCTACACCAATATCACCACATAAAACAAATCTTCTGTAAATGAGTTCAAGATTTATTTTCAATGTTTTTTCTCCCTACACAGTAGATATACAATCATATTATTAAGTTCAATAAGTACTTTAATTAGTCCTTTTTTTCTTCCTTTGGTATATTTATCCTATTCATTTGAATTAGAGCTAAGTTCATTTGTGATTGTTTGTATCTAGTTTCAGTTTTTGTGTTTCTCTAACTCTGTGGACTTAATTAAATTCCTTTTACATTCTAGAACAGGGACCAGCAAATTTTTTCTATAAAAGGCCAGATAATAAATATTTTAGACTTTGTGGATCACATAGTCTCTGTTGCTACTATTTAACTCTGCTGATTTAGTGCAAAAGTACCCATAGACCATGTGTAAACAAATGGCTGTGTTTGAGTTCCAATAAAGCTTTATTTACAAAAACAAGCAGCAGGCTGTATTTTGTCTGTGGACTGTTGCTTACTGACCCCTGCTCTGGAATGTTAAAATTCTTATAAAAGACAAAACTATTAATACTAAAAAGAAAAGCATTTTCAGAGAAATGTCACTCCTTGTCCTATCTCTTCCACCCTGGCATTTATTGAATTTTTCAGAAATGATCACAAAATCTTCCATCCCACATGCTCTTCTCCTATTCAACTTTGCTACTCCCTCATCAAGAGGTGGAATATATATATATATATAATCTGTATATATATCTTTACCTCCTGGAATCTAGGTGGGCCCTGTGACTGCTTTGACCAACATAATGTGGTAGAAGTGATGTTGTGCCGGTTTTGGTCCTCCATTTCCTGCCTCTTAGAAGGCACATTCTGGGAGAAGCCACATGTAATTAAGCTCAACGGCCTTGAGACCTCCATGTTGTAAGGAAGCCCAAACTAACTGTACAAAGGAAAAACAATGCTTCCAGTTTCCCAGCTATGAGTATTCCAGCCATCCATTTCCAGGTACCAGACATGTGAGAGAAGAAGCCGTCTTGGACACACCTGCTCCAGCAGGTGCCGCTTAAAGAGCTCGCAGGTGCACTCCCTCAGCTAAGTTGTCCCAGCCCTCCAGCCACTCAAGCCACCCCATTGGAGGCCTCAGACACAACAGAGCAGAGATGAGCTGCTGCCCACTGTGCCCTGCTGGAATTCTTGACCCATCACATCAAATAGTTGCTGCAATGCTCTACCCCACTAATTTTGGGATGTAGTGGATGTAATAGATAACCCAAAACACTCACTTTCCCTGCCTGCCATCACCACCACTGTTGTTTTATTAAATAGTTTGCTCTAGGGCTGCTGTAATAAAGTGCCCCAAACTGAGTGGCTTAAACAGCAGAAATTTATTGTCTCACAGTTCTGGAGGCTGGAAGTACAAAATCAAGGTGTTCGTCGGGTTGGCTTGTAGATGGCCTTCTTCTCCCTGTAGGTCTCTGTGTCCAAATAACCCTTTTTATAAGGATACAGTCATGTTGAAGTAGGGCCCATCCTAATGACCTCAGCTTAACTTGATTAACTATTTAAAGATCCTATCTCCAAATAAGGTCACATTCTTAGGTACTGGGGGTTAGAACTTCAACTTGTGAATTTCGGGAAAACACAATTCAACTCATAACAACGTTCTCGTAGGTAACCAATTTCATTTATTTTTGTTTAATCTTCCTATTCTGCTTTCTGCAAAAACTAAGCAAGTTTGTACTTTTTTCTTATTTTCCCTCCTTTACATTTTTTCCCCACTTTGCTCTCTTCAGTTAACAATATAACCTGGAAAACATTCAGTATCAATTTGTAGAGATTTTTCTCATTCTTTTTTATAGCTGTAGAGTATATCAGTGTGCATACATACCATAGTTTCAACCCATCTCCTATTTGGGTATTTAGCTACTTTCCAATATTTTGCAATTACACATAATGATGCAATGAATAACCATGTGCATGTATATTTTCACATTGTTTTAAGTGTATCTTCAGAGTAAATTCCAAGAAGTAGGGTTGCTGGGTCAGAAGATAAATGTGTGTGTAGTTTTCTAGATATTATTAAATTCTCTCCATAGGAATTGTGCCATTTTTCATTGCTACCAACAATTAATTTATGAAAGTTCTTGTTTATCCACAGCCTTTCCAATAGAATACATTGCCAGTATTTCTACTTTTTGCCAATCTCTTAGGTGAGAAATGGTATCTGAGTACAGTTTGAATATGAGTATCTCTGTTATGAGTGAAACTGAATATCTTTTCTTATGTTTAAAAGCCATTTTATTGTCTGAACATTCTTTTGTCCATATTTACATGATTTTTGGTTTCTTTACCCTTGATTTTTGTATATTAGGGATATCATCTCTTTAGGATCTATGTTTCAAATATTTTTTTCTAAATTTGTCATTTTCCTTTTGACTTTTCTTATAGTGTTTTTTTGCCATACATTAAAAAAATTATGTAGTTAAACTTGTCAATCTTTTATTGAATATGCATTTTGAATTATAGTTAGAAAAGCCTTTCATATACCAAAATTATAGAAGAATTCACTTATGTTTTATTCTATTATTTACAGAGGGTTTTTTTAGCATTTAGATGTTTGATCAATTTTTATTTTATTCTTGCATGTGATGTGAGGAATAGATTTAATCTATCATTTTCAAATGGTTATCCAATTGTCCCAGCCCCATTTTTAAGTCTATCTTTGCCCCAGTGTTATGAAATGTCACTCTGATCAAATACTAGATTTCCATACAATGCTGATCCTACTTCTAGACTCACTTTCTATTCTGCTGATCTGATTATCTCTCCATGTACCATTATACAGTTTCAATTATCATGGCTTTACCATTTTTAAATATCTGGTAGGACTAGGCCACTTTCATAGCTTTTCTTTTTCAGCATTTTCCTATAGTCTTGCATTTTTATTATTCAGTATGGACTTAATTATCAAATTCTTTAGTGCTAGAAAAAAGCTTCCTGGTATTTTAATTCAGGAAGAACCGATGATATTTTGATTATGTTGAGATCGTTGAGATGTCTAAAACAGAACAAAGTAGGGAGGGGGTGTTTCTTGGTTTTCTTTATATAGCTTTTGGACATTATTTGTTAAGTTTATTTCTAAGCTTTTTTGTTAAGTTCATTTTTGTTGCTGTTGTAAATTGAGTTTTTCTTCCATTAGTTCTCCTATTTAAATATTATTTGTGTATCTCTATATTATTGATTTTTTCATGTTAATTGCATATCTCGTTTTTATTGTTTGAATTATATTTATCATTGATTATCTAGGGTTTTCTAGGTGTATTATCATGTCATCTGAAAATATAGTTTATTTCCTTTCATAGTTCTAATTGTTTTTTCTTGTCTAATTCATTGACTAATAACTCTAATATAATGTTATATAGTCATGGAGTTAGTGTGCATCCTTGCCTTGTACCTGACCTTGGTGGAAATGCTTCTAGTGTTTTTTATTAAGTAATATCCTTGATTCAGGATATATATGCATGAATGTATGTGAATAGATAGGTATGTCATAGATATGTGTATGTGTGTACATATGTATGTATATGTAATTATTTTAAAATTGATTTTGGTTCTTGTCTTTAGGATGTGAGTTTTTCTTCAGTTGCTTCTTGGAGAACAACCTGCTCTGGCCTCAGTACCTATTTTTATTGCTGTAGCCTGTTGGGGCACATGACTGCTGCTCTAGGTTTAATATAAATTAGCAGAGGCATGAAGGAGAAAAATTGCTTAGCTTTTTTCAGTGTACATTACCAACTATTTACTTTAATTATTACCTTGGAATTTTCTCAGCTTTCTTGTCTCCATTTATTTTGGGTTAGGATTGTCCTCAAACCTCTCCTATCTTCACGTGTTTTTCCCCTCTAAGCTTTTTTAAAGCATTCTAAGCTTTGTTATCTTCATATCTGATCATGACTATCCTTCATGAGTTGCTTCTTCATCTTTTTCTTTTGTTTTCCTGAACAGTTACCAATTTATTCTGTCATTTAAAAATAAACTTTTTGTCATTTGATAGGATTTAGGTGAGAGGAGGGATCCACCTGCCATCTTGATTTAATGTCCCATTTAACTCTTCGTGTAGGCTGACTGATTAATTCCTATGTGCCCAGGACTTTGGTGGTGATAGCACTGAAACTCTTGTGTCCCAGAAAACCTTTCTGTCTCTGTCAAATAGGAACAATTGGTCATTTAATTTCCATGAGATGGTGGGAAAATTACTTTAACTTACTTTTTACATATAACTGATCTGCCCAATATTATCTTCTCCTGCCCCTTTCTTTCAATTTTTCCAATTGATAATACTACCTTTGTGATTTTTCTCACTAAAATGTAAAAGTGGTCATTGAAATGATAAGTTATAATCAAAAGTTTTGCAGTGACTGCTATATAATAACTTACAATGGTAAATATTAAGCACTTAGGGTAACAGCAAATTAACACTTAAATTTTTGCTTACAGATCAATCCCTAAAGATAGGAAAACGTTGATTGCAAGTAAGAATATATCCAAAAAGACATTTAAGATTAAAGTTTATGTACAGGTGAAAAGATAATAATAGCAAACACATAAAGAACTCCCCAGGTGCAAGGCACTATTCTAAGCACTGTACAGTAAGTCCTCCCTTAACATCATTGGTAGGTTCTTGAAAACTGTGACTTTAAGGGAAATGATATATAAGAGAACTAATTTTACCATAGGCTAGTTGATAAAAACAAGAGTTAAGTGCTTATGGCATATTTCTGGTGACAAAAACATCACCAAACTTCTAAACAAAATCCCAAAACACTTCTAATATTATACATTGAAATAAATGTTAATTATACATACATTTAAGAAAGATTAATAAAAACAAGTATGATAATTATTCAGCCAATTTTTGGTGAATCAATGAGTAATGGCAGTTGTGGTGCTGGTGGGTTAAATTAAGGAATAAATGTTTGCAAAGTGAGAATTGTCAGGATCACCTTCTACCACCAAGCAGTTCAAAAACAAACGATGACAAACACAGCAAAAACCACCCAAGAGGCCTTGCAGGTAAAAATGACTCTGAAAAGTAAAACCAACTTAAGAAACAAACCATGGAACGCTTTCGTACATATGGTTAATTGTTGTGCATTTGTATGATTATTGGATACTTGATGAATTTTTATTTGACAATAATTTGTATTCATTCATCCATTCATTTTCCAACCCACTTATTCCAGGTCAGGGTTGCAGGTGGCCAGAGCCCATCCTGGCAGCTCAGCGCACAAGGCGGGACCCACTCTGGCCAGGACACCATCCCATCCCATCCTGCAGGGCATACTCACACACACCCACAATCTCTCACACTGGGACTATGCAGACATGCTAATTCACCTGCCACGCACACTTAGGGATGTGGGAGGAAACTGGGGTACCTGGAGAAAGCCCACACAGGTACAGGGAGAATGCGTAGACTCCACACGGACAGTGGCCCTAGCCAGGAATGGATTCTTTTTTCTCATTAACATTATAGCAGAATGAAGTTTTGGAGGACCTGCCATATATACATAGACAGGTTTCACTCTTTTATTTAGCGAGAAAGTAAAGATTCAATTCAAAGAATGACAGATAATATTATTGAATTGTTCAATGAAGTAAGGTTACATAACCAAGAAAGGGAAATCTTGGAGCAAAATTACATGTCATGAGACCAGACATGTCCAGGAATATTTGCAGAGTGTCTTCTAAGCAGGGAGCGAGACAGAAAAGCAAATTATTCAGTAGCATGTGATCAATGCTGTGTCACAGTACACAAGAGGATAGAGCTGAGGGAGTGACTAAATCCACATGGGAGAGAGGAGAGGAGAAAGCCTTACAGAGAAAATGACATCTGAAAAAACAGTGAATAAACAGGGAGCTTCTTCAGTCTCCTTGAATTTTGCATTAAGAAACTAAGAAATAGAATCTCTTGCGGGCATTCCTTTGAAATAGGAACATTTTGAAACCAATTTCCCCCTGAGCCACATGTCCAAATCAGATGATGCCCTCCATTCTCTGTTTAAGACCTGCTAGTTTTACACATTCTCTGTCTAAGACCTGATGTCCGCTCAATGCTCAGTGGTCACGACTATTCGGCTAATCTCTTCGAGCCTGCAGAGATCCACTCCCACCATCGAAGTCACGTGCTTAGCAAAGTCAGTTCACTTGGTTCTTAAACTTTCTGTGGCAGTTATGCTTAGCAAATTATATAATTTGATTAAATATTTATGCCAATTGTACTTATGTAATTAGGACTTCAATTAAATATTAAATAAATCAACGAAATGTGAGTTTCAAAGAGTTGTTAATACTTTGAAAATACAACTGGATGCTTTGGAAAGACGTCATAAAGGCCAGTCCCAAAATAGAAATATTCTGTTGAATTATGTGTGGGCAGTAACTATAAGAGTATGGAGAGGGGACTCTAAAAATAAAAAGGTTTTGAACTCAGAGTGCACCCATATTGGATGTAAGTGTCCAAAAGCATCTTCTTTAAAATGTCTTGCACCGCTTTGAAGAAATTGGAACTGGAAATCATAGATTATGCATCATGGGTGTGATTTATACAGTAAAGATCTGGAACTTCAATCAGAGTTTTTTATATATAAAGGAAAGACCATGGCTCTACATCAAAAGATGATCAACCAATGTAGACTTACATACTTTAAGTGCAAAATAAAAAGTGTAGAGTATTCGTGTATTTTAAAAATAATTTTCAGTTAAAATTTTTTTTTCTTCACCAACTAACAACTGGTCCCGATTGTACTTGAAAATAAAACCTGTATGATACTGCAAAAACCATTTATTTTTCCTCTGTAACCACAATTGGTATATTTGAGTGGATCATAGTAAATACGGGCAGCTAGTAAGAAAGGACATGTGCATTTTTTTGTTGGTGAGTGAAAATTAATAATTCAGAAATTTGTGGAAAATCACAATTCTGTTTCTGCTGTTGACATACTTAAGTGCTACACTTTTTTAATGTCAACTTTTGAAAGTTACCTTTGCTTTGCCAGTAACGCTGCTAGAGGTTGTGAGGGCAGGGCTGGCTTTATGGAGGGGTGACATGTGCAGTCTCATGGGGCCTTGTACTCAGCAAGGCCCTCAACTTGGTTTAAAGTTTCGTTGTCACTTTCTTGAAATTCTAAATCATTTCATCCTTGAATTTGTGTTCTGCGAGTGAAGTCTGCTGGGACAATGCAGCACACCCTCGAGCAGAGGAAATGCATGTAGCACATAGTTCCACAATTCCTAGTCACCTCATTCTCATACAGTGTCTCCAATGCCTCATGAATATGGAATTCCGACAGATCCCCAACGCATGGGAGTTTAGTGAGCCCAAAAGTGAGCACAAAGTAAGCGTATTACTTTTTACTGAGGGACTGGGGACACTGACACACTCAAAAGGCCACGCTCTGCTTCCATTGGAACCAGAAGTTGCTTTGACGATAGAAAGAAGTCAATGACATTCTAAGATACAAGAACCAACAAGGAATTCTGGTGCAAGGCAGAATGATGACCTCTCCCTACCAAAGATGCCCACATCCTAATACTTGGAAACTTGAATATGTGAAGTCATATGTCAAAAGGGAATTAAGGTTACAGATAGAATTAAAGGTGCTAGTCAGCTGACCTTGAGATGAGGAGATTATCCTGGTTTATCTGACTATATCCAATGTAATCGCAATGGTCCTTATGAATGAAAGCAGAAGAGAAAGAACTGGATGGACGGCAGCCTGAGAAGAAGTTGGCCTGACCTTGCTGACTTTGGAGATGGAGGAGGGAGCCACGAGCCAAGGAATGAGGGCAGCCTCTAAAAGCTGGAAAAGGAAAGGGAATGGATTCTTCCCTAGAGACTCCAGAAGGAATGCAGACCCTCTGACACTTTGAATTTGGCCATTGAGACCCATTTCAGACTTTTGATCTCTAGAACTGTAAGATAATAAATTTGTGTTCTTTTAAGCCAATAAGTTTGGGGTAATTTGTTATAGCATCCATAAAAAACAAATATAAACCTTATGTCCTTTTTATTCATATTACCTTCCTCTATTAGCCAACTATTTGTGCTGAAAATGATGACAGAGAAGGAAAAAGAAAGGTAGGACAACCCATAGTCCTTTTAATGTCAGTCCTTCCGTCCCCATCAGTAAGCTGAAGATACTGTTCGTAGAACACAAGCATATCAAGAGGTAAAATAAAAACATTTGAGCTAATTTTGTGAAGCGTTTCTGGTAAGAATGAAATCCATGTGCATGTACGAGCTATGGAATACAAACTGTGTAATTTTCGTGATTTCTCATATGAGTTAAAAGCTCTTGTGTTTGCATTTAAAGCCGGAATTGCAAAATATAAAGATGAATGGCAAAATTTGTGCTAAAACTTAAAATTTAGTATTTCTTAGAACATTAAATAGCAAATTAAAGACACCATAAGAAGTTGAGACCACAAAAGAAAGGAAAAGTTTTATATTTTAAGACCATCAGCGGAGCTTTTTTCTTGTCTTTTGAACAACACACTCCACATTCTCATTTTACACTAGGCCCTGAAATTTATGTAGCTGGCCATGACCCCAACACCAGGAGCAGGGCCTGGCACTCCTTAGTTACTTCAAATATATTTTATGAAAAAAGCTAATGAGGAATAAAACAATCTTAAAGTCATAAACGGAATGAGTTTGGTCTTTCCAACATGCCTAATAGGCAGTTTTACCCCAGAGGATTACCCACAGGAACCTCAGAGCTTCCCTTCCGGTGGCATCCAGCATTCGGGAGGTTTGTCTTTGTCCTTAAGTAATAGCCACCCTTTGACTTGGTATAGTAACACCCCTGCAGAGGGCTGGTAAAGGGAGGCTGGTCTCAGGGCCCCTCAGCAGCAGAGCACCTTGTACCTTGAGAAGCTCTCAGAAGTGTACTGGATGCATTTACCTGCTGCCCAAGAATTGCAGCACAGTTAACTCTCTGAGGGCACTTCATTTGGCCATAAAAATGATACTGCCCAGCTCACTTAATCAAGCAAAAACATTTGCTCTCCTTATCAGAAGTTTTGTGGCCTCCGTAGGCCCCTCCCACCTGTGGAATTCATCTCTACATCCCTCCTTGAGCCCCTGGGGACCCTGCTACCCTTGGGAATTACCCCCTCTTTCTATCTAGCAAACCTCCACCACACTTCTCAGAACGCCCAGCCAATTCCTCTCCCGCCAGAGAGTGTGGATAGGGATGCGTAAGAAGTGCCTAACGACTTCTTTAGAGCCAGGAGAAATGAAAGCCATAAATGTGACTTGAAACCAGAAACCCAGAACTTTCTCGAAGTTGAAGGGAGAATAGCTTTTCGTCCATCTGGAGTCCCCTCTGCAGGGAGTAGGGAAAGCAATTAACAGCTTAATAACTTATCCTGTGACAAATGTAAATTCCCTAAAGCAGGTTAAGGTAGATAAGAAATGTCGACAGAGAGAAACAACTACCTCCTATCGCTTTCAGCCTAAACCCCATCCCACACTGAAGAAGAGCCAAGCCCCCTAAACTTCCTGACAATCAGCACGATCCCAAGCCCCTCCATTAGAAGGAAGGAACAGATCCTTATTGTTGTGGATTGATATTCATGTTCCCAAAATTCATCTGTTGAAGCCCTAATCCTCAATGTGACAGTGTTAGGGGATGAGGCCATGGGGAGGTAATTAGGTCATGAGGGTGAGCCCTCATGAATGGGATTAGTGCCCTTATAAGAAGAGACATGAGAGACATAATCTCTCTTTTCTCCATGTGAGGATAGAGCAAGGAGGCATCAATCTGTATACCAGGAAGGGGGCCTTCATTAGTAACTGAATTGGCCAGCAACTTGATCTTGGATTCCCCAGCCTCCATAACCATGAGAAATAAATTTTTGTTGTTTAAGCACCTGGTCTGTGGCAATTTGTTATAGTAGCCCAAACTAAGACACTGGTGTTCAGGGGCAGGACTAAGGTAGCTACTACAAGCCCCCAACAGCTTGTTGGCCTTCATAAAGAAACCCAAACCTGTCCATGTGGCTGCAAGAAAAAATAAGAGGCTTATTTTGGCTCAGGCTTCCAGAGCTGTTGGAATTTCCAGAGGAAAGTTCTCAGAGTTCATGTTAGCAGGTAGAAATAAAGGAACTCCTGGTGGTGGGTATGCAAAAGCCCCTCTTGACCTCCTTCCCTGTACCCAGCTTCCTTTCAGAAACCAGAGCAGGCACTCGGATAAGGCTGAAGCAGATTCCTTCCTTCTCAAAGCTCAAGCTCCAGGAATCACCCTAACCTCAACACAAATCAACACAGCCTAAAGACACCACTCCCCTGTTAGAAGAAACAAATGTAATTGACATGGGTAGATGTCATTGATTACAAAAGAAGTATCCTCATCATGGGATTCTCCTGGGAGAATCAGTAGAGTTGCACAAACTGGATGGAAACAATTCTTTGAGAAAAGTCTTCTCAGGAGGGATTAGAGGAGGACTTTCTGGTTGACGATGAAACACACATTCCCAAAGATAAAGGTGGCAGCCTGAGGTTCCTAGCAGGACTCCCTGGAGTCCAAGGTAGAGCAGGCAGCAAGCCAAGGACAAGGCTCACCCCAGGAACCCACCCTGATGGATCTGCCAGCCTTTACCCTCCATGGAGCCCCTGTGCATTCTCTAGATGCTCCTGGTCTAGGTGCAGCCTTTGCCCCTGGTAATTCACTCCCTGTGTCTTTCCTTGAGTGACTGATCCAGTCACTTTTCATCTCCTTCTCAGGGACAATTCCCAGACCCCTCATTAGGTAACATTTGAAGCCCTCTGTTGTGGTATCTTTTGGGCCCTTCCCCAGGCTATGCCTGAGACCCTACCCATGTCCTTCCTTAGCTGAGACTTTGCTGGGCCCCTCACATGGAAGCTTCCTGGGTGACCTCACTCAATCTCCCCTAGCTCCTTGTTGCTCTGGCCCTTAAACTCAGGTGGCTATGAAGGGTGTATGTCTGTCCTTTGGCTGAGATGTTCCTGGTAATTCCCCCTAAGGTGATCTCAGCTCCTGCAGGCAAGGCCCCACCAGTGTTGGACGTGTGTGTCTTTAGAAGGTGGTGCTCAAGTAGGTTTCTGAGCTCAGTGCTGGGAGTGAAATGTCCAGGGAGCTGGAGACTGGCAAGCGGCCTGGGAGGCAAGGCTATGCTGGGGAAGATTGCCAGCAGGAGGACTGGTGGAATCCTTAGGTTTTGGGGCTACAGGGAGTAACTCCATAAACTCTGCGGCTTCCTTTGCAATGAGAACCATTGAGACAAAGGCTCTCTGAAGAACCAGGGACGAATGAACCCTTGAACTCATAAAAATGATCCAGGACAGTATCGGGTCCGGCATCTTGGTGCACTGTTGTCCTGGTTCTTTGGCTCCTTGCTTGGAAAATTCACGAGCAGGGCCGGTGCGACCCAGTGACCACAGAAAGGAAGTAATTCCACACAAACAGCTTTCATGGCAGGGAGCTATACAAAGTGGAGTACGTTCCAGAGATGAACAGTCAGTCTCCACGAATAAAGATGTTATGGACTCCCAGGTGGTTTCCTTTTATTGGTCTGGTCGGGGGCGGGCTCATAGGAGGTGTGGGATATTACCAGGTGGTTGATATACATGATTGTCAGGTGTTCTGTTTTCCTGCCGTCCCTTCCCTTCATTGGTCCCCGGCTTCTCTGCCCCTAAGACCCACCCTCCTGTCCTGTATCTCTGCCACCTGCAGATTTGATCCCTGCCTAACAAATGAATAGTGGCTTAGAAACTGGAAACTTAGATCACTTGAAAATAAATTCTGTTTCCAAATATATAGTTTGTTTTCTGAATAGTGTCAACTAATAATTCTTTTAAATAATAATCCAGTTACATTGTCCTTCTTCCCACCCTACCTTTATTCAATTCTGCGCCAGCCTCTGCCACCCCAAGTAACAAGTTTTTATTACGTTCATAAGTATTTTCCAGTGTTTTTAATGTGAAAATAAGCAAATTCAAATATATTTTCTTATTCTCGCCCCCTTTTATACAAAGGGTCCCATACGTGTGACTTTATCTGCTTATTTTTCTACTTGATAATAGATATTAGAAATCTTTCCTCATTATTTTAATAGAGTGTCCCCATTCTTTTTCACCAAGCTGTATAGCACTGATGGACATTTGTTTGTTTTTCCCCCATATTTTCTGCTATGAGAAATGCCACAGTGAGTAACCTCATGTATACATCATTTCACAAGGGTACAAGTTTCCACGTAGAATAAATCCCCATAAATGAAATTGCTGACTGAAAGGGTATATGCATTTGTAATTTTTATGGTTATTGCCAAATGCCCTCCATGTGCCCTCCATGAGTGTGTCATCAAACTTCCCAGAGTTTTACCATTCTGAGAGGCAAAAAATAGTGTACACATATATGTAATTGCTTGTATTTCTTAATGTCATCCTCTCTCTCTCTCTCTCTCTCCTCTCTCTTACACATACACCCCTTGTTCACTAAAGATTTCTGTTAAGTGAATCAATGAAATGACCTAAGAGAATGTAGTGTTTTGCTCTGTCAGGAGAAAAGAGAATTCTAATTGTCTGAAGCCCACTCTTTGGAGACGGGGATGAATGGCATGATGTATCCAAATCATCAACAGACCTAAGCATTGTGTCCTACAAATTCCGAGAGAAATAAGCCACCCATCTGGTGGTGGGAACTCCCAGAAAGCATCAGGTTATAAACTACTGAGAAAGAACCATCCCCAGTACTCGATTTTGTGATGACACTGTCCAGTTGCTTTGACCACAGATGTCTGGTGTGAATCTGTGTCTATCAACAGAGCCACACACTTTCAGGTGAGGTTAATCAATGTCATTATAAAAAGCCACACATGCCAGTGATTTGAGGAAAGAGAGGCAGTGTAAAAAGACAAACTAGAATGGATTCGTGCATTTTCAGACTGTGAGCATAATTTGCATCTGTAATTTTATTCAGCAACTCCCACATGGAGTATAAAGTGATTTCCGTTTTTGTTTATCTTGTCATAAATCGTGCTTTTGGTTAAATTAGCCTTGCGAAAAGTTTTCTTAACTATTTTGGTCCATCAGCGTTAACTTTGGTTTACAAATGTGTAGGAAACTGCTGACATTTTACAAATGACACTTCCATTTAATTACCATCTACTTTCTACTGCATCCTACCACTCTAAATTAAGGAGCTTTTGTAACGTAAAATTAAATTAAACAGGTATCTCCAATAACCTTAGTCCCAATTTCCCCCCCAAAATTCAAACTCTATTAAAATTATAATTATAGCTAACCTAATATTGAATTGTTACTAAGTATCAGACTCTGTATAAAATTATTAATCCTCACAGCAATTTTATGAGATAGGCATGGTTACCTCCTCCATTTTAAGATGGGAAACTGAGGCCCCAATAGGTTAAATGACTATCCTAATATTTCCTCCCTAGACATGTAGAGTCTGGTTAAATGCAGATAAGTCTAGCTCCAAAAGCTGGAAACTTAAAAAGTAAGAGAAACAGCATATTTCTTTAGGTTAAATAACCGCTTGATTTCATTCAAGCTTCGTTGAGCTAACTCAAATCTCCTCTCCCAACCCTCCAAATTTTAAAGGCACTAACTTAATCCTACCACCTTAAAATATTTTTTTCACTTCTTTGTGTCCTCTTTCAGTCTTTGACCATAAGTATTTTATGTTGTTGTAATTATAGTATCATAGAAACTTTATATTCTGCTTTTTTAATTAACAGTATATTGTAAATTTTTTCCATGCTGTTATATAGTATTTACAATTATTTTTAATGACTTTATAATATTCTATGCAGTTAATCTACCAAATTGATTTAACTATTCCCCTATCATTGGATTCACAAGTTCATTTAAATTCTACATTCATAGGTAATATAGCCATAAATATTTTAATGCTTATAGCTTTATGCTTCAATTTGAATTACTTCCATAGGATAAATTTCTAGAAGTGGATATAAAACCATATATGTCTGTCCCAATTGCTGCTGCAGTGGCAATGAAGGAGCATGCCATTTTCCCCACAATCTCACCAGTAATAGCAATTAGCTATTTTGAAACAGTCAAGTTAATTTGGCAGAACACAATGCTGAGTGTGAATTTTTATTTTTATTTTGTTACTAGGCTGAAATTTAATTCATTTTAGAAATAAAAAGAAATGCATAAAAAATAAACAAATGAGTCTTCCAGCTTATATCATCCACGCTTCTTCCCCCGCCCCCGCCCCACCAAGCCTAAACGCGTAAGCTTGGTCTTGCAAGTACTGAGTTTGATCTGGAAGAAATGTGTAGCCATTAGGTTTAGTGAGCTCTGCCTCAGGTTTCTGATTAGATTCCAAATAGAAAACGGTTTTCCTGGCTTTCTGTTGCCATTAGAAACTGATGCATTATGCTCTCACCCGGGTAACCTTGGCCCAGTACCCCCTAAAGACCTGAACTGTGTTTTCATTGCGAAGATCTCAATGTACATTGAGTGACATCCTCTCTTAAAAGGAATTAAGGAGGTGGGTAAGAACACGGCACAAAGGTGAAACTAGAAATTCATTATCCTTAACTCAATCTAATAAGAAAAGATGCAAACACAACTCCAAATTGGCACCAAAGTGAAAATCTACACTTTCCTCCATGAAAAAACCATCTACATTGATTTTTTTTCTCGTACCATTAAAGGTCAAAATGAAAAATACTTTGCCCTTTAAGATTGTTCCATAAATAGGCTATTTTTTCCTTAGAGGGAGGATTTTTCTATACAGCTCTAATAACTTATTCATCGCCTCCCCTAGGTAAACACAAACCACTGAGGCTTTATAAACAAGCCCTCTACAAAGGGAATGCCACACAGGGAGACTCTGGCACTATAATTCACGAAGACAAAATGCCTTGATATATACTCCCTAGAATATGGAAATTACTGTATAAAGCTGATAGTTTTGTCATTTTGCTCAACACACACATCACATTACCTGAATTCCTTTCTGTATAGGGCATAAATAAAATGCAAAAGGGACACCACTGGACACTGCCAGGCCCATTCAGGGACTACGTTTCATGAGAAGAGATGGACAGATGAAACCTATCTGTGATCGTTTTTCTTCTTCACACATCAAATACAGACATCTCCAGAACAGTTACTGTGGTGTGAAATGTCATATTCTTGGTAATTAATGAATAAAGTATATGGAGTTCTTGGAAATCTGTGCTTTGAAAACCCTATGTGCCATAAATCACTACCTTAAATTTCCATAGGCCTTTTACATTTCGAAAGTAATGTGTATGCTAGGGTCCAGAGTTGATTTTTTTCTTCCTGTATGAATTCTTGTGTTTGCAGTTTGTAGTTTTTTGGAATAGAGTTAGTCCAGAATAGCTTTTACAGCAATAAAAGACAATTTTATTGAAGGCCTGCTTTATTGCTACTGAACACTATGCATTTATTATCTACTTTTATTTTCTCTAAGGAAAGGCTCTGAGAAATACGGAAATCCTTGAAAATCTCTGCATTCCAAAAGTTTACTTCAAGTGCACTGAGAGACCATAGATAGCACATTCACATCCATAAAGAGTTTTGAACTCTGCAACTGCTAGTTAGGGAAGGTAACGTTAATTTCCTTGCATGGGTGAAGAGAGTAATAGAGGGACAAGTCACAGTTGTTTGCCCTTTTTGCTACAGCATCATGGCATTACTGGGAATAATGAGTCTTCTAAGATTACAGACCAAGTTTGGAATAGAGGGTTGGACTTGTCCCTCTCCAAATTTCACATGTCACTTGCTGTTTTGAAGTAGAATGTACATCCAGGGTCAACTCGTGCCAACTTCAATCGATTCCTCTGCAAACAACTCTCAAGCCTTAAAATTTTTCTATTGTCTCCTTTCACTCACACTTGGGTAGTAGGAGGCAGAAAAAGGCTACAAACTCAGTTCATAGGCAAGTTTTGGGGGGTTTTTTGTTTGTTTCGAGACAGGGTTTCACTCTGTTGTCTTGGCTAGAATGGAGTGGCATCATTACAGCTCACTGCAACCTTAAACTCCTGGGCTCAAGCAATCCTCTTGCCTCAGCCTCCTGAGTAACAGGGACTACAGGCAAGTGCCACCATGCCTGACTATTTTTTTTTTTTTTAATTTTTTGTGTAAGGATGGGTTCTTGTTATGTTGCTCAGGCTGGTCTTAAACTCCTGGCCTCAAGCAATCCTCCCACCTCGGCCTCCCAAACTGCTAGGATTACGCCCGGCCCACAGGCAAATTTTAAACATTATTTTTGCATAGCTGAAGGTAGATGGCCAAATAGCTAATACTACAGTCACTGAAAATATGTAATTCCTAGGAAAATTCTGAAGACAAAAAGACCAGGAAAGATTTGAATTTGCTCAGATCTATGTTGGTTTAAGTCCGTAGACTTGTGCAAAAAGAGTATACTGTGACAACACATTCTAATATTCTACCCAGGGGACAGAATTTGCCATAATCCAGATTCTTTTTGTATGTGAGTAAAGAGATTTATTTTCTAGATTGCTAAATGGACTCATAAAAAAGGAGATTTCCTGGAAATTAGTCCTCTTTTTCCCTTCCCCACCCTCTCCAATTTCATAAGCATATCATTATAAAATTTCTATATATGTGACACAGGAAGTCCAGGAAATTTCTCTAAGATATTTTTGTTCATTATTCTTTGCAAAAATATGCCACAAAGGTCATGGGAGAATTGAAATGACAGTAATTTGATATATTACCAAAGTTCAGTGTACAATTTCTCACCTGTTTTCAATGGATTTCCTTTCTTTCTACACATTGTTGAGTAAGGTAAAGGGCGAAGGTGTGTCATTAGAGAAAACTTATCACAGCAATTAGCGGTGGTAGAAAAGAAAACGTCCACGGAAGAAGGAAAGTGCAGTAACATTTAACAAATAGCAGCAACTTCTGACAATATGATACTAATTAAACCTTTAAGGGCCTGCTTCATCCTTTAGTCTTACATAGCTTGTTCTCCCAGGCAAAATGAAGGGGGCAAGTCAGGTAATTATATGGATAATATAAAAACGTTCTCTCCTGTTCTGCTTTCTTCCTTTAGGGAGGAAAAAAAGAGAAAGGTTGTTTCTGAACTTTTCTTTGCACAAAGATGCCTATTGTTTGAACAACACATACATACACACATATAAGTGTATGTATGCATATATTCTCATCTTTTTTCTTTCTTTTTTTAAGACAGGGTCTTGCTCTGTTGCCCAGGCTAGAGTGAAGTGGTGTCATCATAGCTCACTGCAACCTCAAACTTCTGGGCTCAAATGATCCTCCTGCCTCAGCCTCCCGAGTAGCTGGGACAGGCATGCACCACCAGGCTGGCTAATTTTTCTATTTTTTGTAGAGACGAGGGTCTCACTCTTATTCAGGCTGGTCTTGAACTCCTGGCCTCAAGCGATGCTCCCACCTAAGCCTCCCAAAGTGCGTGGATTACAGGTGTGAGCCACTGCTCCTGGCCATATATCCTCATATAGATAGAACATGCCTATTGCTGCCATTATATTAGGTGTAGGATTGATAGTCTGTACATTTGTAATGGCCAAGCTGAATGTATCATATGCAACGCCCCTCACTTATTATACATGTTATCTTACTAATGTTTGAAGAAGGGATTCAGCAGTCATGTGCTCTGAGTTGCAGCTGGAACAGTTTTAGTTTTCTTCCCCTCCCACCCCCAAGATGTTGGCCAAAACAACAGCACCTCCTTCAAAAATGGTGACTCTGAATGTTTGATAAGAAACATGAATAAAAGTGTGTTGCTTTTTTTCCAATTATTTTGAATAAATAAGTTTTCACACTTATCCACATCTCCCTCACTACTTAGGCTTTTCAAGGCTTAACACCGTAACTGACAACTCTAGAATATTTTGAGAAGAAAAAAAATCTTTGCTCTTTTTCAACAAAATAAGGAAGAGGCACCCTACTTCAGAGCATATGGTAATACATGTAATACTTAGAGAAATAGATTTGCTTCGTGTAGTGAAAATATTGTTTTCTTGTTTTTATTTTCACTTATTTTTAAACTGCTGAGATAAATGCATATTTAAGAACTTCACTTAATATGCCATAAATCATATTACATTATATATGACTAGTTGAAATTGTTGAATAATAACCAAAAAAGACGTTCAGAATGCCAGGTGGAAGCCTTTCTGTCTTAACCTTCTACTCTCTGGAGCTTTTGTGGGTTGGAAAAGGCAGCTTAAATGGAGGAAAAAATCAACTTCAGTAGGATCAGCAAAGAGGTACTCAATGGGGTGACGGTATATTCAAAAATTCATGATTTGTATCTTTCATGAAAATTTCAGCATCACTGAAATTAACACGGATGCCTTACCCTTAAAAAGACATGGTCTTAATATACAGAGGATGTGGGAAAAGCTCCCTTAGCTTCTCTCTGTGAACACAGTCCATAGGAATCTGCCATTAGACAACGTGGTTAACATGAAAATGCAAGTTAAATATCCATGAGAGATTTCCAGTTACTTGAATGTTTACGAGACAATCTAAATAGCAGACTCCAATCCTTGGCAATTTGGTTTTTACTCTGAATAACTCTACGAGTAGAGATCCATCTGGATTGACCTAGTCTGCTGTCCATACTGGTAAGTATTTGAGACGGCATTTCATGATTAACTTCTCACGTACTCCCTCTGGTGTATGTTAGTTAGAACGTGTGTACTCACCAGATGGAAACCTGGGGTTATTTTATTTAGGTAGGCAAGCATCCTCTCATTGAAAGTCTTTTCCGGCAAGCTGTGCCAGAACACGTGGCCTAATCCGGGAGACTCAAAGTGCGCTCTGCCATCCATAGACAAGATCTTGCTCAAAGAGCAAGATCTCCATGCTTACCGTATGGAAAAAGAGAACATAATATCATCAAGCACCTACTCTGTTCTAGGAACAGGGAATAAAGTGGAGAGCAAAAGACACACCGTCCTTTCCTTTGAACATCTTATAATGTGAGCAGGGCACACAGGATGGAAGCTTCATCCACTAAGGAGCAGGTTTGCATCTAATTGCAAAATATCAGGGTCACAGGGTAGTCTTCCTAATTGCCTCAAGGAGACATTTCTGAGCCCAATCATGGGTAGTTGTCACACTCCCTTCTTTCTCTGGACTAAGGTTCCTAAGAATGGTCTACATTTGTGGTTTTCAGACATGGTCCCTAGACCAGCAGCAGAAGCAGCATCACTGGGGAACTTGTTAGGCATGCATATTTTAGAGCCCCACCCAGACTTACTGAATCAGAAACACTGGAGTTGGTGACTTGTGTTTGAATGAGCCTTTCAGGTTATTCTGAAGTGCACTAAAGTTCGAAGAACATTGTTCTAGAGCAGTGCTTCTCAAAAGCACTGGGCATATGGAAGTCCTGGGGGTCTTATTTAAATGCAGACTCTGAGTCAGTAAGTGGGGTTTGCTGCTGACCTATGCACCCCACTTTGAATAGCAAAGCTTTGAATGTCCTTCTTGCTCTTGATATGTGTAGTTTGGAGAGTTTCAATGTGCAGTAAATATCATCCTTCTCTTAAGAAGGAAGTATTAAGCTTCTTTCGTCTTATTGGACACCTATTGGAATAGCTTCTATTACATCGTTTGTCATATTGTACTGGAATCATTTGTTTACTTGTCTGTATTCTCTACTGGCCTATCAACTTGTTGAGGGCAGGAAGCATATCTGTATTTGCAGCAACTTTAAGTGGCTGGCACACAGAAGCCCCTGATAATGGGTGATATAGCAAGATTCTGATATCTATGTGACTTGTCAAAAAGAGATGTATTAAAGCTTCTTGCGAGTAACGTCTTTGTTATTTTTTTGGCAACCTTCTGAGAGTTGTTTTCTGCCAGTTCATGATGGACTGGTTAAATCCATGAGGCTGAAATTCTTTAAGCACAGCTAAAGTGAGATCAACTTTAGTCTTAAATGGGTATGTGTCTAGTGGAAGACAGCAGTGAAATAAAGCTGATTTTGGTCTGGCTCCTGGTGAAATGTGATTAAGGGGTTGTTAACAGCTTTCTTTTTTGAGTTAAGGATTGCCAGTTCCGATAAGAAAACATGGTTCTGGTGTACAGAGTTCAGCATTCTATCTTGAAACGATGAATCTCATTTTACCCATGACAGACGTTGAAATTCTTTTCTCCCTCTGTTCAGAATAATGTGGTCAATATGGTGGATCATCTCTTTTTTAGCCTGTTTCCCCTTAGTTAGTAAATTCCTGATATAGATAAAAATTTGTACCTAGCCTGTGAAAATAGCCAATATCATGTTTCAAAGAACCCTGCTGGTGAGGTTGTCTCTCCATTGCAACATGTTTCTCATGTGCCCAGAGGAATTATCCCTAATAGTATGATGATTGGCATCATTAAAGCAATGTCAGTGGGATAAGACTCAAAGGTCTGGTAATAGCCAACTCAAGTGATCTTATCTTCACCCCAAAAAACCTGTTTGAGAGATTAGACCACCCATCTATGTAGAAAGCAAGTCTTGCATTAAAAGTGGCCATTTGGTAAGAATTTAGTGAAGAAAATAAAGTAAAACTAAGTGGTGTAAACTTACCCATCCCTGAGTTGAATGAATGGCAAAGGCTTGAAAATCCATTTTTGCAGTTGCAGGTTCTATGTATCCCAGTTATAGATTTCAACGATGCCTGATAAAGATCTCCAAAATTAAGAGCAGTGCCCTAAGTATTATTTATAAAAAGACTAAGATAAATGTGCCTTTCTTTCACATACTACAGAAAACTGTAGGTTGTATAGCATTTTCATTAGATGTTTAATTATCATTGTCTGTGACAAAATATTTTCTCTACAACTTCTAAATTCATTTCACTTGGAATCACAGGAGTTAGTCTATTGAAATGATTTTCAGTAAAGTCTAGATTTAAATTAAGACTGTCTGGCTTTCACAGATCGAGTAGCACATAGGAAATCTATTATACCATCTCCACCATGAGGACCATAAATTGAATGGAAGCTTTGGCCCTGTGGAATGTGTTCCTATTTGGGCAGCTATCCAGAGACGGCAATAAAGAGGGCAATTACCTTGTTCTGTAGTCATTCTCTCTCACACCAAAACATTTCATTTTCAAGTTTATATTTTGAAACAAAAATCTTCTATGAATGTGAAAAAAATCTTTATCATAGCCATCAATGGAAAGTTTGCTCCTGAGAGAACTACCAATCAAGATATGAATCTGAAAAGAATATGTTTAAAACCCCTATTTGCCCCTTTTTCCTATCTTGAGACTTAGAGCAGGCAGCTGAGAACTGAAGAGATACCTTCCTTTTGGGAATCACAAGTAGGGTCTGAAGGGAGGAAGACTCTATCTCCTTTGAAAAATATATAATAATTTAATTTGTGGCCCTGAGAATGAAAACCTTGTCTGATTACGAAACAAAAATGTACTAGCCACAGTTACTGCCTAGTCCTCATGAGATTAAAGAACAGGGTGATCAAGGTTTAAGGTCTTAGAAGTGAGGGATCATGAAGAAAGATTAGTAGATATCTTATTATTTTACCTTCTCCAGAAAAGAATATTGGCCACATTGCTAATTACTACAGGGCCAAATAGACCGTTGCCACTGAGGTAGTTCTGGAAGACACCATTCATTCATTCATTCTACAAGTCTTGTTGAATAAACCAATAGAGGGCTCTCGTGTAGTTGGCACAACCACAACCTACAGGCATTTAGAATCCATCTTGAAGCAGACTGTTCGATATGAGAGCACTTTTTCAGAAAACCTATCTGGTCAATAGGAAAAACCAAGAAAAGCTAACAGGTGCTTAAATTTGGGGCATATCCTTGTGATTTATTCTGATGCAATAAACAATGTAATCTAAATGAGGTATGGGAGGGAAAATAAAAAAGAAGGAAAGTAAGTTTGGCAACTGTGCCTATCCGGAAGCCTCCTCTCTGTGTTAATGTGAGAAAAGGAAATGGTATTTTTACTTTCATTAAAATGCAACAAGCATCAAAGTCAGAAAATAGATCATCTTTCCTCATGACTAGAAGCAAACAGAAGCAGATGAGCGTGTGCGTTCTTCTGGGTGTTGCTGGGGGCTTCTCTAACACAGATCTGTTACTTGGTATCTGAGCCCAAACTTGCAGGGAAGAGGAGAGGAGACCTGCCTGAGGACTGCATTGGTCACTGTCCAAACAGGAAGGGCAGGCACTCTGCTAGTTCTGGAAGATGCTTCATTCATTCATTCATTCATTCATTCATTTCACAAATCTGTATTGAATGCCTTCTATGTACCAAGGAAATTTATTAGCTCTAGGGATGAAAAGGTGAGCAAAGCTTGGCAGTACGCTCAGGTTGCTCACAGTCTGACAGAAGAGACAGACCAGCAAACAGGCAACTGCAATACAGTGTTTGAGCATCGTGTATAAAAGAGCATATTCAGGAAGGACCTGTACTTAGGAGTTCAAGGCAGGCCTTGTAGAGGAGCTGACATCTAGGCTGCTGCTCAAAGGAGGAATCAGCCAGGTAACACCCCAGCACTGTGGAGGGGAAAGGGAGCAGGGGGACAGAGAGCAAGCAGGAGACGATGGGATCAGAAGAGTTCACAGCATGTTCAGAGGCCTGGAGGAGAAAGAGAACAGAGCACATTACAAACCAACAAATAATACAGTGTGGCTGAAGCATGTTCTGGGGAGAGGAGAAATGAGGCTGAAAAGAAAAGAAAAATAAGATCCTCGTAAACGATGCTAAGGAGTCTGAATTATACCAAGTGTCTTAGAAGCTCCACTCTGGATAATTTTGGAACTTCTGGATAATGTGGATTCCATGGAGGAGAAACCACATCACACACTATGGTGCCTCTTACACACTTCAAAGCACTTAAGTGATTTGTTTTCATTTCTGTTCACCCCAAATCTATTATCAGTTCCTGATGGCAAAGGAAATTTTTTATAAATGTCAATATTTCCTTATTATGCAGGGAAATAACCTGTTGGAAGCTGCTATGTTGAGGCCAGAGTCATAGGCAAAAACCCTAGTCCTTCCAAAACAAGACGACCTCCAACAGAATCACAGAATCCAACATTAGATGGCAACTTTGGACAACAGCACACATTTTAAGGCAATCCTCTGCCCTTTCAGTACATTAACATAAATAATGACATGTTACCAGAGCAATACCAGTGCACCAATGCCAGCTTTTTTGCAACAGAGCAAACATTTTCTACCACATGACAAACTTACCAATCAATCCTCGCGTAGCTATTAGAGAACAACTGTGGCTTATCAGTCTTTGAGTAATCATACAACAACCATGGAGAGAAAGGAAGTCGGATACACAGCAGCAGCGTTAAGAGTATACAGGACGATGCTCGCAGGAAAGATCATTCATTTGTTCACTCAGACATGCATGGAAACCCCCCTGTGCATGAGGTGATGGAAATGCAAAGGTAAATAAGACACTGATGCTGCCTACCGGGATCTCACAGCACGGCTGTGGTGGACGGGATGGGCACAGGCACGACAGCACAATGGCAGAAATGCTGTGATAGACATGCCAAAAGTGCTGAGAGGGGTCGGAAGGTGAAGGTGTCCTCAGCTCGGCCTAGGAGTAGGCAGCGAGTAAATGTATGTCCACCCAGTACCTGTGAATGTGACCTTATTTGGGGGAAAAAAGTGTTTCATAGATGTAATTAAGCATCTTGAGATGAGATCATACGGAAATTAAGGTGGATCTTAAATCCAATGACTGTGGTCTTAAAACAGACAAAAGAGGAGAAGACACAGACACAGAGAAGGAGGCCTTGTGAAGACAGGCAGAGATTGCAGTGTTGCTGCCACAATCCAAAGGATGCCTACGGTCAGCAGATGCTGGACGAGGCAAGGAAGGATTCTCCCTTCCAGCCCTCAGAGGGGAGGGAGTGCAGCTATATAAAGACCTTCATTTCAGACTCTGGTCTCCAGAACTGCGAGAGAATACATTTTTGTTGTTAAAAGTCACCTAATTGGCGGTAGTTAGTTATGGTAACCATAGGAAACTAATAGAGGGAGGAAGCTATGAGAGATCAAGGAAGATTTCTGAAAGGAATAGTGCCTGAGTCAAGTTTGAAAATAGAGTTAGAGGCAGCTGAAATGATTAGGGTGTGGGGCTAGGAGGAGGATGGAAAAGAAATAGGAGTGGAAGGGCAGGTGATATGATGTTCAAGGAGTCTTGAAAAATTAGAGGAATGATCTTAACATATTTGCATTTAATTTGTGAGTTGATGTGGCCAATGAGAAAAGGCTATAAGAGAAAAAGTTGTCAAAAAAAGAGCTCTATGGACAATAGATTTGGAAAATGAAGTATGTACCATTGAAAAACAAAATTACAACAAATTTATTTTAAAAATCTAGAATCGGGCAATACCTCATTCTATGAAATAGAATGAATGTTTTGATTAGCTGAGCAGAGGGAGATCAGCTTTATAGAAAGAACAAAAAGTGGATTGGCCATTTCAAAGTTAAAGGTTAAAGCAGAGGGAACTTCCTTATCACGCCAGCTAAAACTGACGGTTTGGAGTTTTGGCTCCTGATTTCTCAGATCAGATCAACAACTTAGTTGTAGCTTGGTAGCATGATACTTTATCATGAGTTCTGTTGGGCCTGGTGCAGGAGCTCGGTCCAAACCAATGACCTCGTGTAAATTTTATTCAACAACACTATTCATATTTTAAGGATCTGAAATTCACATAAGCATATTGACAGCCTGGGAAATTCCACATGCTATTTCCCCCAGAGCTTCAAATTTCTTTCTTTGTGTGTATATGAGTGGAGCATGAGGAGAACAGTGCTTCCAGAACAGGTTTGGGGAAACACTGCCCCAGATTGTGTTTGGGGCATGTTAGGAAAGCCCCCTCCTCGTATGAAACCAAACTCTCAGAGCTCTTTTCTTTTCTTTTTTGTAATTTTTTAAAATTTTGTAATTATGTAATTTGTATTTTTTTTTTTTTTTGGTAATTGTAAATACTTTCGCAGCTTTTTATAATGACAATTTTTTTTTTTAACTTTTTTTGTAGTTGTGGAAAGGCTAATACTTTGCTTCTAGGCTGTGATTCATCACTGACACCTTGGAAAGTGTGAGGAGCTGGTTGTCTCTGTGGAATGGCTTAAATCAAGAGAAGAATGAAAGGGTCCATTTCCCCGTCAAAGTGGCACCCAGGTGGTGAGGATGCAGGTGGAGAAGTTCCTGGGAAAACAACAGCCAGTTCTGGTTTTTGTCAGGGACTGACCTGGCCCCCGGATGTCCGTGTATTTGCCCTGCCTTGGGCTCCCTTGTGACCAGGCACACTTTGTCTCTAGCTGGTTCTCCTCTGCTCCCCCGTTCTTCCTGTCCCTGACCCTCCCTGATTTCTGGCCAAGCAGACAGCCCCCCTGAGCGCTCTGAGAGATCCACCTTCATAATTCAGTCCTGAGAGGGTCTTGTTCATCTGGCCTGGCTTTTCCTAGGTAGGATACCGAGGTTTTTTTCTTGGGATGGGAAGAGGATGATGAATGATTTTCAGAGGACGACCTTTATAGATAAGTTCTGTTTGATCAAAGCAAATTGCAAGCTTGCCATGATGAAGCCAGAGATAACTGAAAAGAAGGTTTTATTTAAATAACAACAAACTGCCTCGCCTCCCCTCCTCTTAACCAATCAGTACCTGAAACCTACATTTTATGGTGGTAACTTCGATAAAAAATAAGGGATGTTAGCACCTCAGGGAGACTCATGAGCACCCCTAGATCATGGGTCCCAATTGAGTTCACACTGAGGCTTTTGTAATCGTAACCAAAAGCAATTTACAAAAAGAATTTCTTTGACAAACATTCCAAGCAATTACAATTTGATATCTCTCTCCCTCTCCCTCTCTTCCCTTAGCTTTAGCTTTGTGCTTGTTTGTTTTATAGATTACGCCTGATTTTAACGTATCTGTAAATCTTTCTGTAAGTAAAGGACAGATTGCTGATCTGTATGCAAATGATATACTTGTCTGCCTTAAAAATTTAAGATTGACTTTGAATTGACCTCGTGCTTTATCCCTCAGTGGAGATCTATGAAAGGATATTTATAATACCTATGGACATTGTGTACGATACCAGGGGGAGTTTTCCTCAATAGTAGAAGAAGGGCAGAAACATGGGCAGACTAAAATGTGGCAGATATATGCAAAAGGCAGATTGAAACTGATTTACATAGCTGGGTATTACTTACTGTAGCTCTCTGTGGTTGCTCTCAGATACCTAAAAATGCTATAATTTTCTCTAAAAATAAAGAATATAAAACTAAAAAAAGCACACATAAGGTAACATACCCATTGAGTCCCCAAAAGTTTATAATATGAATTTCATTTTCATTTTCTTCTTTCTAAATATAACACAATTTTGACAATGACTTAAACAATTTTTATCATGACCCTTTTCTCACCTGAGGGCCAGACACAAAAATCTCACTCACGTTGGAAGTTCATGGGCTTCAAAATACATACTCCATTGCACATCGGTTTTTGGCATCAGGAGAGACTTTCTTTGTTTTATTTTTTGAAACTCTTTTCTCATTGCCTTAAAAATTAGAATAGACAGAGCAGAACATTGACCTAGGATGAAATATGGATTTTTTTATACTTCTCTCAAACTCAAATTTTATTAAGGTTATTGAAAATAAGATCACTTCGCTTATAAATGCCAGAGAAACCCAAAAGATAAAATTGCATGAGATTAGCATACCTATTCTTATCCTACAACAAACATATCTCATTCCAAACCTCAGTGATTTCTTGGACCACACTATTTCAGAGCTACATTTTTTTTTTAGTGTTTAGTTTTTATTTCCACAGTAGCATGGTAACTGTATTGTACTGTCACATGAGAATGTTGAAATTCTTCAGGTCATCAAGAAAGTGGTTGGAGCAGAATCTTCTATGGGTCACATGGTAAGTCTTTTCCCTTAAAGCTTTGCGTTCATTGGCTCACAGTGGAGCCACCAAAGTGTTGGGCCCAGGGAACCCGAGTACTCCGACCTGGACATGATTGGTCATGTGACAAAAGATAATGCTCTGCTTGCTTTGCCTTTTGTCTCCCTCCGTGAGACCCCTCTGCCCACCCCCTCTGATGTCCTGGACAGGGCTCCTGTGCTTTCTTCTGTTCCCTTTATTTATCAAGAAACTCCCTAATGTTAGTCTTATTCACCACTAGGCAACAGTAGGCTTTCAATTCATGTTTGGTATTAGATAAATAAGTGAAGGAACGAATCATTTACATTCCAGTTTGGGAAGGCTAATTAGAAAGAAAGATCAAAGAAAGGAAACAAATCATACTTGGAGTCTTCCAATCCTAGTCTTTCCTAGCAAGTGGAAAGAAATGTGGCTAAGAAGAGTCAACAGGTCTCAGGAGCAGAAGAAAAAAAAAAGAGAGATAGCAGGAGACGGGTAGAACTTTCTGACAGAAATCAAATTATTCTAATTCCTTCCCCCTTGTCTGGCCTGCTGTTATTATATTATCAAGGGCAAAGGACTACGCAGAAGAGAAATTACTACAGTGTGATGATGTGTCCTGTAGTGGGAGGGAAAGAAGTGGGGGTGTCCAGTGGCGATAAAAGAGGTGAATTTGTCATCTGCACATGAGTAGCTTGTGGGAGAAGGATGCTGGGTTTGGCAAGCCTCATGCCTTTCCTGCCAGCTCTGTGGTACAGGTCACAAATCCCAAAACTACTTCCTTGAGGCAGGAACTCACCCTCCTGGTTCCCTCCTGGTTCTGAATCCAGAATTTCCCTTCCTTTTTGTGTTTTACCTCCAGAAAGGTCATTAGGGAGTTAGGTCACCCCTCTGTGAGAAAGAAGAGTTTGGGATTCCGCCATGAATGCTGTGCTGAGTACAGGAATGAAATTTCCTCATGCTTCCTTTTAAAGTAAGGATCAAAATACTGTCTTGTGGGACACCATTTCTTTATTGGGAGAGTTGGGAGTCAAAAATGTGTTGCCTGTCTTAGGAGAATTTTAATTTTATGACATTTCTTTCATTAAAAAGTGAGAAACTTTGATCTCTGTTAAAAGGATTTCTGGCATTATAATTGAGGTGCAGAAAAGTTATAGGGTTTGACAAAAACCTTCTTAGCACCCTCCAAACAAAATGAGGAAGGCAACTTTTTACCCTCCCTGTACTTGGAGTGGCTGCTGGGACCGGCAGTGCCAAGTTCAGCCTGAAAGGGTCTGGACCCCTCTCAATGTGATTCTGCATATTTTAGCCTCTGAGAAATTAAAAAGCAGCCCTGACATCCAGGAACTAGTCTGAGGCTTACAGCCAGTGTTGTTAAAAGCTGGACTGGCCCCCACAGCTAGGGCGTGTTGTTCTCCTGTTGGACATAAACAATCTCACAGGATACCAACAACAGACAAGATCACTCTCAGCCCGTGATATTAAAATAAAATAAGAAAACTCAGGACTGCTTCATAATTTTGTCCAAGTACTGAGAAAAAAGATTCTTGTGCAGCCCATGAAATACCAAACATTCCCCTTTCTTGGCTAATATGGGTGACTCCTGATTCTTTACCAATGTTAAGTTTATCTCTTCCCTGGTCTGCTGTTTCTATAGAAGAGAGTTATTGACATAGCCAGTCATAGAATTCTTGCTGCTTTTTGACAACCTGCAACCCAGAGAGATCCCTTGCTTCTTTGGTTCTCTCCCAAGTCACTGTAAGTCCTTCCTAACATCCTTTTATTGAGACATCACACCATAATGTGTCTTCTCCTTCACCATCTCCTTAACTTATTCAACCACAGGTGTATTCCTGGAAGCCTTTCGTTGGAAACTGACACTTCACTGCTCCTGAAGTGTGATAATACTGCTTTCTGTTGGATACTTTGGGACTTTGGTCAGTGTTTTATCACACGACTTGGACTCAATGCATATGGACGACTGATACAGAATGAATATATATATGTGTGTGTACCAGATATAGATATATATCTCAGTTAGGACTCTGGTTTGCAGATGAAAGAAAACTCAATACAAAAACTCACTAAGAAAAAAAAGGAGAAGACTCATTGTCCCATTTAATGAAAAAGTCCAGGGATACAACTGGCTACAAGGGAGTCTGTATTGAGGATTAAAATAACATAATTGAAATTGTTTCTCTCCATCTCTCATTCATTTTTACACTATATTTAAAAAATTTATCTGTTTTGTTGGTTCTCATACAACCCCTCAGAGCAGATTAGGAAAGCACATTGCTTTGGCTAGCCAAGCATGCTCATATGGTCCACCATGGTACCAAGGGATGAGCCCACCAAGGCCATATGGCACAAGAGCTGGAGAGATGGGAAGTGCCAAGCTAAAATTCATTGTGTGTTATGGATCTTATTGGAGGGGATTTGAGTGGCAGTGACCGAAAGCTGGGACAAAAAGGGTTTGGGGAACACGACTCTTAGAACCTCCAGGTTCAAGGACCACCCTAGTCATGTCTACGCCTGCTGGGATAGCATTGCCAGAAGATAGGAGAGTTTTGGCGCTGGCATGGGCTTTGAAAGGGAAAATATCAGAAAAGTTCAGGGGATTTTTACTGAGGAAGATTTGTAGAATCTAAAAGCAAGATTTTGATGGTTAAAATATAATTATGGGAGGCCAGCATTTTCCGTCAAGATGTGAACACACACACAAAAATAAAACAGGCTTAGTTACAGCAGGAACAAGTAAATTACTTTTCTTCTGACTGAACCACTCTGTCTGTTACTGTAACTGGCCCTATGAACAAATTTCAACGACCTCTATATGTTTTTTATAATCCTCTCCCTCTCGTGTTTTAGATTCTCAGGCTAGTAGGGCATGATGACCAGAACCCTGAAACTTTTAACTAACTACTTGACCTTTCTGAGTTGTTTCCCAGAAGTGGCGGAATTTCTCCAAGACGAGAGATTGAAATTCTGAAGAGCCCCTGGGCCAACTTCCTGCCTCACCATCCTCTACAACTTACCCCAATGCATGTAGCCCATTGTTAATTACATCACCACGTGACCCAATGCTCATGGCCCTTCCTTAAAAAGCCCATACTCTCCATTAGTTAGAAAGACAAATTGGAGGCTGATTCCCTGTTCTCTCAACAGACATCTTCTGTGTTAAAAAAATTCCTTTTTTCCTTGGCAATCCTCATTGTCTCAATAATTGGCTCTTTGTGTGGCAAACAACTGGACCTAGGCCAAAACGCCCTTGTGGTTTCCACTCTTCACTGCTTCCCTCTCGGTCATCCTTGGATCCCAGCTAAGTAAGGCATCCTCTCAGCAAGTCTTCTCCAGCCCTTTAAAGTAGATCGGATTCCCTGCTATAAAATTTCATAGCACCATTTTCCTTTCTTGCATGACATTAATCACAGTTTTAACCTTATATTTGTTTATGTAGTTGCTTGGTTAGTATTTACCCTCTTCATTAGACTGCACACTCCATGAGGGCAAGGTTTGCCCACTGGTGTACTGTCTGCCACATGTAAGATAAATGCATTGGATATTGTTTCGATAAATAAATGTGTAAACATAAACTCCTTAATGGGGTGCTTTGAAACACACTTTTAAAAGAAAGATTGCATTGTTTCTTCTTAATACAATAAAGAGTGGACAGATATTCAGCAGCATCAGAAGGGAAAGCTGAAGTCTACACCATGGCCAGAGAAGAGAAAGATGCCTCCAGTCTTATAATCTTGAAAATTGTTATAAAATGATTGTTTGGAGTTTCCGTTCTTGGCAATGCCATCATGCCTCAAGGAACTTGAGGCTGAAGTTTGCATGATTCATTTCAGGCCAACTGAACAAGAATCAAGTGACTATCTTTGACCCAGCAAAATATACCAGCTGCTTTTCACATATACAAACAACTTTTTGGATTTGTTTATAACATCTATTTCTAGTGATATGGTTCTTTGTAACAAGTAAGCTAAAAAATTTATCTACCACAGTGATTTTCCAGCCATCCCTGGGGAAGGATCAGTTTTCAAATTTCCAATCTGTGGTGGAATACTTTTTTTTTTTAAATACAATAAAAATAAATTACTAGTAAAATGAAATAAACAAAAATGTACAAAATATAAGCCTAAGTTTTTATTAGAGGAAACAAATATAAAATTACTGTGACAAGTTTCTCAAAAAGTTTCTAACCACTCAGTTTTGTACTTTTCTTCTTCTTGTTTTATGTGGCAACCTTACTTGATCCACAACTGATTATGTTATTATTCGCCATGGCAGAAGAAGTCTCAAGACACCACTTCAATTAGCACATACCTGTGTGCTTCCAGCAAATTTCTCTCTCTCTTTCTTACCAAATGAGTCTGCAAAGATAGGAAAGTCAATATCCTCAGATCAGCTTTCTGCTCACACAGTGCAATTTCAGGTGACAGGATTCTTAAAATTTGGGGTTCTGTGTGACTATTTAAAATTTTTTCTATCAACTATTTAATATTAAATAGTCAAAAATTCAATGGAAAGCACAGAACAGACCTAGGAAGAATATAAGATGAGTGACACATTTTATATTTGATCGGTGTTTTAAAACTCCACACCCACTTTAAAAAATAAAAGACACACTTCTTTTAAATCTGGAGCTTCCATTTCCACTTCCCTAGAATTTAAGTAAAAAGAAACAAGTTGACTAAATTACAGTAATATATTGCTCTCTTATAATAAATATCAGATCATAAGAATGGTAGATATGATGGTGTGGAAATGATGTTAACTTGTGGCCAGTATGACAAGACACTTCATTTTCTTAATACATCATTTGGTTTTACAGACAAAATATGACACTGGGATGAAATCAGATTTCCTTTGACAATCTGTGGGAGAAGGAAGGATCTGTGGGAGAGCTGCATTATCATAATTGTGAGGTTAAAAAAAAACCACACACACACACACACACACGCACTCAAAATAGCATCCATGTTATCCAGCACTGGGAGACTTTAAAACTTGATTATTGCAAAGGTGGATTGGCATATTAATTAAAAATAGGACTGACATTTGAAGCATATTTCAGATTTCATGGCAAATTTCATCATTCTAAATATAGTTTCAGATTAATTATGACACATTTGGTGCTAAGCTATTTTAGAATTCAAAACACTTTCATCTTGGAATGGTTGCTGCAGATCAGGGTGTTTGATCAAGGCTGCAGAGAAAAAAGACTGAATTTAATACTCCAGGTCTCCTCATATTCTCCCTTTAACTTTTCTTTTCTCTGCAGGTTAAGTTGGTAGAGTTACACAAGGTGATGGCATTTTGAGTACAAATGGGATTTGACATTTTGAGTGTAAATAAGAATGGTGTATCTTCTTGCAATATAAAGTCACTCTTCACCAGCAGTAAAAATAAAATGAAAATCACAGAAATGTGTGTTATTCATTTTCCTGCATACACACCAAGGAATTTTATATTCAGTCATTGCTATGAACATTTTTTTACCCTTTTCTTTTCCAATTTATTGCCTCATTACAGAAATTGATAATGATATTTCTTCTGAATGACTATTATATACATACTTTTTCCAACTATGGCTAGGACCTAGAGATATAACTTTTATCTTTCCTTTAGCAGTCTCTAAGGCAGGCAGTCGTATTCTTCCTTAGGTACATAAAGATTGGGAAACTTTACCATTTTTTATTTTTTACTTGTTGTTTTCCTAATGGTTTCACTGGAGTAAAGAACAAAGCATATGTAACGTAACTTAATTTTCTCTCTTAAAATGAGAGAAACGGTGAGGGGAAAACTCAGGAAGAGTCATAAAAATTCTGAGCTGGAAGGAATTCTTAAATCCAGGAATGCTTAAATCATGCCATCGAGCCCTCTCAATTCCTTTTACAGATAAGGAAAATGAAGTGCAGAGAAGGTAATTTAACTAAGCTTACCTATTTAGCAAGTCACAGCACTGGCCCTATAGTGTGGACCAAAATAGATGAGCGGAGGGTGTCATTTCACCATCCCGAGCTTCATTGTCTTCATCTGCAAAATCTGACTATTAGATTAGATAATCTCTAAGGTCCCTTCCAGAATTAATATTTCAAGAATTACAGTTGTGAAACATAAGAGTATAAATCCTGGCCCTGCCTCTCTGCTGGCTGCCCAGGGGGCAGTTGCTTTAACTCTCTAAGCCCGATTTCCTCACTGTAAGATACAGGTTAATTGATTCATTCAACATGTATTTACTGAGTTTCTGTCTTATGCCAAGCAATGGGGACACAGATGGACAAGGCAGAAATGGTCTCTCCTCTCGTGGAGCAGAACATCCAGCCATTTATTCATTTTTTCAAAAAGTATGTATTAGGAGCCTGCTATTTGCCAGGCAATGTGATAGGTGCTGGGGATACATCAGAAAATATTCCTGGAGTGGAGGAAGGCAGCCAAAAAAGCCAAAAAGCAGGCAGAAAACAGTAATAAGTATTATGAATGAAGCAAACATGAAAATGAGAGAATAATAAGGTGGGAGTTTTGTCCTTTATGAGGCTCTTACAAAAGGCTTCCTTATAAAAGTGACATTTAAGCTGAATCTTAAAGGACAAAAGAAAACTAATCATACAGAGTGGAAGAAAAGAGCCTAAATGTATCTGAATAAGAAAATCAGTGTAGCTGGTAGCAGTGGGATGAGATGACCGTGGGAGAAATATTCAAAAGGCAAACACATAAAAGCCATAAGGGTTTGGTTATTCTGATTTCAATCAAAAGCTACTGAAGACTTCTTGGTGGTGACGGTCGGGTACAAGCAGTGACTTGATCTGATTCCTGTTTGGAACATCTCTCTGAAGATTGGTGGAGCACGGATTGGAGGGGCGGGAGTGGGAGTGAGCAGACCAGCCAACCGCATGTTGCAGTAGTCAGGGAAAGAGCTCATGGCATCCCGGCTTACAATGGCAGCAGGGGAAGTGGGGAGATGCAATTGATTGAGGAAACATCTTGAAGTTATAATAATCAAAATGTGTTAATGAATTGTGTTACGACCTGAAGTCCGTTCCTAGTACTATGGGCTGAACTGTGTCCTCCAAAAATCCATACATTGAAGTCCTGATCCCAGTACCTTATAATGTGACTGTATTTGGAGATAGGATCTTTAAAGAAGTAATTAAATTAAAATGAGGTCACAGAATGATCCTTAATCCAATATAACTGGTGTCCTTATGAGAAGAGAAAATTAAGGCACAGATGCTCACAGAGGGAAGACCATGGGAAGACACAGGGAAAAGATGGCCTTATGCAAGCCAAGAAGAAAAGCCTCAAATCAAGGCTCACTCTTTGATCTCAGACTGCTAGTCTCCAGAATTGTGAGAAAATAAATTTCTGTTGTTTAAGCCACCCAGTGTGTGTTACTTTGTTATGGCAGCCCTAGTAAACTAATACACATTTGATGTGAGAGTTTAAGAAAAAGGTACAATGAAGGATGACCCCAGTGTTGGGAATATAGGTTTGGGGGAGGGAATCAGAATTTCTATTCTGGATATGCTGTATTTGAGAAATTGGTGAAGCAACAAAGTAGAGCCCTCAACGCTCAGGAAAAAAAGAGGGCTTGGCTGGAGAAAAGTAAACATGAATGTTATCAGCAAAAGCCACGGGAATAGATGAGATCACTAGGGAGAAGAAAGGCAATAAAATGGTTTAGTTCCAAGCCCTAAGGAACTCCATTATTTGGAAATCACAGGAACAGGTCCCTTAAGAAAAACTAACAAGGACAGTCAAAGAGGGAAGGTGGGATAATGAACATCGTGATGTTGGAAACCCAAGAATGAGGGGAGTCCGCAGTACTGAAAGTTGCCAAAATGTTACAGGAGAGTGGGCCCCCAAACCGGGGCCCAGCCTGAACGCCAAACGGGTTCTTGACTGTAGGAAAGAATTCAACAGTGAGCCCACAGAGTAAAGCAAAAGCAAGTTTATTGAAGTAACAAAGAAACAGAAGGGAGGCTACCCCGTAGACAGGGCAACAACCATATTTCAGAGCAACAGAGAATAGCCCTTTGTGAGTTTCCAGGGTCTATTTTATACAATTTATTTAATTTTATGTTCAGTGGAAGGAGGATTATTCATAAAATTTCTGAAAACGGGGTGGGGACTTCCTGAAACCAAAGGTTCCCCCTCTTTTTAAACCATACAGGGTAACTGCTGGGAGTTGCCGTGGCATTTGTCCCGCCAATGTCATGGCATTGGTGGGAGTTTCTTTCAGCATGCTAACACATTATAAACAGGGTGTAATGAACTGTATGAATAACTTGAGGTCATTTTTCATCACCGTCTTGGCTCCAACTGGTTTTGGCTGGTTTCTCCACCGCCTCCTGTTTTATCAGAGATGTCGGATCAAGTCTTATAACTCCTTGAGCAGGCCCTGCTAGTTCCCTATCTCAAAAGGACAATGGAGATGAGAGAAAAATAGACAGTGGAATAGGTAACATGCTGTTTGCTGGCCATTGTAAACAGCATAAAATTGAGTGAAGTTTTACAGGAGAAAGACATTCTAGAATTTATTGAGTTGCACTATGGAGATGAAGAAGCAGAGTTAAAGCTTCTAAAAAGTTGGACTAAGAATGGAGAAAAATTGATAAGGGGCTCAAGGAAGGTTTATTTTTCTTTTTAAAGATGAAAGGTGTCATACAATGTTTATATGCTAATGTAATGGGCAAGGGGAGGGGAAGGACAGGAATTGACACTATAGAACGTAAAGGAGGAAACTCAGAGAACAAAAAGTCCTAGAGAAGTTGAGAGAGTTTAAGGTCTGGCACACAAACAGAGTGGCTTAGCACAGTGCATGGCACATAGTAACTGGCCAGTGAAGGAATTCAGAACATGCCACCTCAAAATCTGCCACTCTGGCATACTGATTATTTTGAGTTAAAGGCAATTGAAAAATAACAGGTGCAAGAAGAGCTCTCTGACTTTCCTCCCATTTCCTAAAAGCAGGAGATGAAATTCCCATGGGAAAGATGTTCTCCCTATACCAGAAAGAAAGTGTCATTCTTATCATCAAGGACACGCAATTGAGGCCCAGAGAGATATGTACAAACAAACCGTGTTAGACCAACTCTTATCTTCCTAGTCATTCCTTTACCCCATTAACTGCCCTAGCTTACGCCCCTCTGCCTTGTCCCATTTTCATAATTTACTACTGTTTGTCTAATTCAGTTATAACTGTTCATCTCTAATTTGTCTTTGGATCTTCATTTCCTTATGAAGGCTCCTGTGTCATGTAAAATTTATAAAACAAATTTGTGTGTCTCTCTCCTGTTTTGTATTATGTTGAGACATAAAGCCCAGCTGACAAAAAACCTTAAGAGAGTAGAGGTAAAATTTTGCCTTCCCTACACCTGTAAGTGTAAGTACTGAATATAACAATAGCCCAAGGAAGCTTTTCCTTACCTTTGCACTGGCCAGGCCTGGGAAGAGCTGCAGTTGGAGAGAAAAACTGGGGGGCTAAAGAACAGAGGAGGGGTCACCAACTTTTTCAAGTCTAGTTATCAGTGGCTTACTGAATATAAAACAGTGAGCTTAGGAAAAAAAATCTTGGCATTAGAGACTTAATTACAGAACCAGCCAAGAAAGGGCAAAGAGGTTCATAGAAGTATTAGAAAAGAGACCTCCTGTACTGGTCCTCACTCCCCTGGATGTGTGCTGTCACTTAAAAACATACCTCTTCTGACTACAAAATGGTTCATGGAGAAAAATTTGGCAACACTTAACACAATTTCATTGCATCTGCCCTTTACAAGGCCCCTTCTTCTCTGGGAATTTTACCCAGAAGATATGCTCCACAACATGAAAAAAAATACCAAAAACATATGCACAAGATTTATCACCGTGATGTTATGTGTATAAACAAAATATTAGAAATAAAAATGCCCACTCATATTTATTCACTCATCAGATAAACGATGATCCATTCATACAATGTAGTACTATGCAGTTTTTAAAAAGAATGAGGAATATTTCTATGAACTGATGAAGAGTGATTTCCAGAATACATTGATAAGTGTAAAAGGCAAAGTAGAAAATAGTGTATACAGTATGCTAAATTGGCTTTTAAAAAAAGGAAGAAATAAGGATATACATATTAACATTTTTATTTTTTGCCAGAAGCTACACAAGAAGTATAAACCAGAAACAAATGAAAATGATTATTATAGGAGGCAGGTGGGAGTAGCAGCGATGGAATTGGGATGAAAGTGAGGTCTTTTTGAGAGTCACTTTTTATTTAGTTTTTTGACTTTCTAGTTATTTAAATATTTTAAATCTTATAAATAAATAAAGATTTAAAAAGAATAAACCCTGGAAATAAAAACAAGCAGCAGCAGGGAAACATAACTATGTATCAAATTGATAATATATTTACATCAACCTAAGAATTCAGTTGAGTAATTTTTGAACACAATACTCTGGCTGTTTCGTTAGAATATATAAGGACAAAAAAACTGCAAAGAAAACTTAGGCTTTTCTTGGTGAATTTGTTGTTGGTAGTGGTACTAATACTATAAATACATAATTATCTTTTTTATATTGTAGAAAAGACCAAATGAGTAAATATACTGGTCTTGCTAAGAGGCAGTATTTTCATCATGGAAGAAGGTGGATAGAAATAGGGAATGGGGGATAATGAAGAGGAACCTTGTGGTATTGTATTGAAATAAATGGTATCAATATGAAGTAATAGTTTATACACACACACACACACACACACACACACATTTCCTGTCTCTGTACACTGAAGAGTTCTAGAAACAATGACATTCTGCTAGGAATAAGCATCCTTCTACCCATTAACATTTCCTCACTAAAGGAACTGGAAATTTTTAAAGAAATGGCAGATTCCATATTTGGGGAAGGGAAGATATAAAGAGAGTGTGGAACATTTTATGCCAGAATTCAAGGAATTACTTGTTAATTAACACAGACATTTTCAAAGGACAGGGAAGTTGGCTTAAAGGGACCCACACTGACAAAATGCTGGATTAAAAAGAAAAGCTAGGAGGAGCCAAGATGGCAGACGAGAAAAGCCGCCAGTCAGAGTGTCTCTACAAAAAAGACAAATTTTAGAAGAAAGAGAAAAAAATAAGCTAGCAGAGAAACATATATCAGGTGAGGATCGGAAGGAAGGGTCCCTGAAACTACAGGAAACTCCACAGGAAGACGTTGTGGAGGAGAACTGGATGGAGAAAGGGCCTGAGAGACTCGGAGACCAGTGACAAGGGTAGGTGGAGCAGTTAACTTCCCCCTCCCTTGCATCTCGGACTGCTGGTGGGCTCCTGAGCGGATGGAGAGACCTGTCGACACCAGCCCAGAGATGGTTGTTGCCAGTGAGCTGTGGCCTCCTGTGGACTCAGCACCTGGCTCCCAGCCCCCTTGGGGCACCTCCCTGGGCGCAGACCTGAGCCTATCGGCAGACGCCATACTGCTCCATTCTCTCCTTCTCCCTCCCTACCTGTGGGTGCCCAGAGACACAATTTAGCCATCACATGGAGGCATCTCCAAGGAATGGGACCTTTCCTTTTGGGGCCCTACAGCGGACTGAGGGGTACTCAGACTACAAGTTCCCTACCCGCCAGCCCTCCCAAGTGCTGCTTGCCTGGGGACTCCAGGAGAGTGGGGCAAATCCCGAGGTGGAGTGAAATCCATCCAGCTTGGGCACCCTGTAGGTGATTCAAGACCAGCACCTCTCCCCCTGGCATGGTCAGGGATTGATCTCCAGGGTCCAGGAGACAGGCCTGCAGACCAGACCCCGGACACCCAGGTCAGGATCACACTGCCCCGGGGCACAGAAGAGAGTTCTGTGAAAGAGGCTACTGAGGAGTGTGTGTGTTAAGGGGCAGATCAGCGTTCTGGAGCAGCAACCGTCCTCCCAAAAGAGGGCTGTGCACCCAGCTCAGCCTATGATCCTGAGTAGAGAACCTCCCAGCCCACATCACAGCAAGGGGAGATCCATCGGCCTGAGGTCCCGTTTGCTGGCAGATGCCTGGGAGAGGCCACGGAGGAGGGGAGAGTGGAGGGGAGTGAGATCTGCTCCAGAGTGTGGGTCTTGGACAGCCCCGCCCCCCAAGCCCAGACTTTCAGGTGAGTGGAGCCATTTCAGCCCCTCCCCGCAGGTTAGCACAAAAATAAAGAGCAGAACTTTGACCCCTGTTAACAGCAGTTGTGGAGCCTGAGGGCAGGCTTACCCTACCCAGCCCCACCCAGACTCACTCCTGGTCCTGCCCCCACTGAAGTGGAGAATAAGGAAACACCTGAAAATCCCAGGGCCCCACCCACCACCCGAGGCACAAGAGGACCTTTCTAGAGG